>VIAB01002612.1:136294-147435 GCA_009801035.1 Oophaga pumilio | reverse complement strand
GGGATCGCTGGTGTATCGCTATGTGAGACCCAGGCTTAAGTCTTAGTGGTGTTGGTGTGTGTAACTGCATGTTGCCAGGTCCCCCGTCCCTATTCTGTCAAAGTAATTCCCATATCCTGAGTTCCCATTAGTTTAGCATAGTTTCTCCATGTTCCTGTGTCCTAATCCTGAAACCGCATCTGCAGTACCTATGTCCATTCTCCTGATCCCGGTGGAGTCAGTCCTGAAACCTATCTTCGTTCTCCAAGTTATCCTGTACAGTCCGTCAGTCTCCGATAATTGCTTGTCAGTGACCTGCGGCTTCAACAAACCCCAACCTAGGGATTGGCAGCTGCAGTACCGGCGCCTGCCTAGGAGTGGTACCAGCAGCCCAGTCTACCCACACCATCAGGAGCTCCAGCAAACACCAGGTAGCCGCTTAGCTACGCACCTTCCTAGGCAGGTCCGGCTCTGTGGCACAGTGGGTCCACGAACCACGCGCGCCACCTGAAGGTGTGACTATAGGCCTGTGCCAAGTTTGTAGGTTATAACGATAATTTACTAATCACTGGGGGGTCCGACCAATGAGACCCCCCAAGATCTCAAAAACAGGGTCAACAGTCTCATAGAAAATGAATGGAACAGTGGTATACATACTCAACCTCCGCTCAATTTAGAAAGGGCAGAGCTCCTGTCCCAGGACTGATGGAAGTCCCATTGGTCGATCCCCAGAAATCACTAGGATATCCCCTATCACATGGATCGGGAAGAAATTACAAACTTGGCACAAGGCCATGTGCACATTGTGCCTTTTTTTGGAGTTTTTGGAGCGGAAACTCTAAGATTTTGGGGAGAAAATGGAAAATTTCCTTCAGTTTCTTCTCCAAAAACTCCTAAAAAAATGTATTGTGAACACAGCCTTAACGAGATTTTAAGGTTTTATATGTAAATAAGTTTTATCTCTGTATAAATGAAACGTTTTCCAATTTTCTTACAGATTTTAGGGGCAATCTATCAACACAGACACAGACTTTTTGTTCATCGGTCTTGAAATTCTACATGCTGGAGTAATTAAATTGAATACATTTGGCTCATCTTTTAGACCATCCGTATGCCAAAAAAATAATAAAATCTGCTCTAGTTAGGAGCTGGCATACAAATTAGACATAATATTCAACAAATTTTAGCTACGTAAGTTTTACCCACTTTTTGAAAATTTGGGGTAAAAGGTCACAAAATTTGGGGTAAAATTCCACTTATGACAAAACTTATTTTTACGCCAGAATCACTGTACCACTGCTTGGAATGGGAACTGCATCTCACCTTCATGCTGCATTTCATGAGCAATTTTGATGGCTTCATCTTGGGAACGTCCGTCGGTAATCACCACCAGAACCCTTGGCACACCTTTTCTCATGCCGGATTCCACTGTAAAAATGTCTTCTCGAACGTGCTTGATTGCCCTGCCTGCAAAATACAAATGTGTAAGGTTCACCAGTTTTATATCTGCGCTATGATTTTTCAATTGATTTTACTAATTGCATCAATCAATAGCAAAAGAAACTTTAAAATATGCTTCTTTCTTCATTTATGAGCCATTTCTCCTCCCTGAATTCATCATTCACTCAGAAATTCAACTACCATTAGTCTTGATCAGAACAAGAGGACGGTTAGCGCATTGACAGATTAGGTTAGAGCTGCCTAATGAAGTCTATGGAGATGGGAGGGGAAAAGAGGAGTGGGAGAGCTGAGGCAGAGACACAGAGAGGGCACTGCAGTCTTCTAGTAAGTGTTTTATCTCACCCCACTGCTCGATTCACAGCTACACTGCTCAGGACTATTGTATAATGTCATCCATGCTGCTGCTTCTGAATGTGAGTTACATAGAGACAGGAGATCAGGCATCCCTCATGTCTGTGTGTTTTGTGTATTAGAGACATCATAACAGCTAGCCTCCACCCACTAGCTCAGAGACGACTGAAAATTAGACGTAGAGACTGTAGAAGGGAAAACTAGTGAAAAATGAAGGATAAAAGTCATATATTGTTCTGCTTTGGTGCTGTCTAATCCTGTTGAGTTCATTTTGTTGTTTTAGGATTATCAGAATTTTTGGATGTGAGATTTCTGTTCTGAGTTTCTCTTACTGGAACGATTTGCATAAATTGTATTTTTGGCCCACAATCCAGCCTAAATAAACAGCTCAATCAACCAAATAACTCTACATCATAAAGTGTGAGCCAAAACACATAGCTCTCCATATCTGCAGCTCAAACAAACCGGCCTGGATGATATGAAGAGCCAACATTCATGGATCTCACCTTATCACCAGAGGACACATCTAGGAGGTCACCCAGGCACCTACCTGTTTTTGTATTCCCTCCTTTGTACGATATCCTGTTAATTGCCGCCAAAAGGGACTCCTTGCTTTTATAGGAGTTTAGCTTGAATTCTGTCCTGGCGTCATCACTATACTGAGCAATGCCAACCTGGAAAGCAATAATTCTTGTTAAAAGTCAGCAAAACGATGGAGGAAAAACATCTAATACAGGGACGTAACCATAGTGGGTGAAGAGTTACAGTCACACCGGAAGCCCAGAAGGTCTTCAAGTTATGGCTCTGCTTATGCATTAGAAACGAAAAAAATCCAATTGGCCCTCAGAAACCTCAAGATATCCCATAACGCTCTGCGTCACTCCATTTTAGAGATATTCACATTTGTTTCTTCTGCAGCGTAGTATGTGAAATCTCTGCTTGTAGTGCAACTGGGTGTTTCTTCCGAGTCTTCTCTTGGGGTGTGGCCTTTCCTCCCCCTTCCATCCAAGATGCTGCCATTGCGGCTCACCAGAGTCTGAGATTTAAAGATTACAAGATGCTGAACTGTGATTGGCAGCATCTGGGCGGGAGAGGTGACAGCGCACCCCCCACCCCCCACACACAGAAAATGGCGAAGAAACACTCAGTTGGACTTTAAAGCAGAGATTTCACATGCTGCGCTCTGGAAGAAACAAATGTCAATATCTCTACAATGGAGCAGCGTAGAGCAAAACGGAAAAGAGCATCAGAATAAGGGGAGCTCAGGGATTTTTACAAGATGTTTCACTAATTTTTTTGAGCAAATGTCAGGTCTTATTTTAAATCTTCTCTGTCCAGTCCTTCCCGAATGCTTTTATAAAGCATTTTAGGTGAACCAGCTAAGAGTTTTTCTTTCTTGACTTTGACAATCCTTAATCAATCAACCTCCATGATGTCAGCTCACTGAAGGGTTTGTGGTGCTCCTACATGTGCCACATACCGTTCATTGTTGACCACCTCTTTTCGTATTACAGGCTCATTTTAGGTTATGTTCTTTACAGAATCTATGTATCTTAATTTCTCTCACTGACACTTTTATATACTGCACCGTAGTCACTGTTAAAATGGTTGTCCATGTTCCTGCAAAACTGGCCCACAAGTATGGAACTGAGCAGAGATACCGCTTCACCAACACCTTACCATGGCTTCCCCTGTCATTGGGTATAGAGCTGCAGCGTTGACGGCATATGCTGCTGCAGTCAATCAGAAACCTCACCCATCTTGTACTGCTTATCTCATCATGGCTGCTGAGGTCACTGATTGGCTGCAGTGGTCATGTGTTGTAAATGGGACATCACTGTTGTAACCCTATATGTCAGTGGTATTTGTCGGGAAATGCTCTCAATGTAGATCACTGCTATTAGTATACAGCCCATCACTTATAGGTTTTTATTATGGAAGGTGTGAAGATTTTTTTGTAGGATGCCTCTGTGTACTCAACTGTTATAGAATACCATAACAAAAAAAAAATTATGCCTCTACATACCTGCAAGCAAAATAATAAAAGGACACATTTTTAGCATCTGTTGGCTGCACTGGGAAATTCGTACAGAACAAATTGAGTGTGAACAGAGCCTAAAGACTCGTTAAAGGGTCGATAGTGACTTGTGGGATTGCTGCTTCCAACAGGTGGCGCTATAGAGTTCAAGTCCTCTTCCTCTCTGAAGAGGCAATTTGCATATTAAATTTCCCAGACGAGCATTGCATGGCGAATAAGCCTCCTTACCTTGGCATGTCAGAGCAGGAATGTCAATCTCCACATGGAGAAACACTACCCCTTAGACTAGAGCCTAAATAGTAATTTGTCAAGTCAAGAGTTCAGCCAAGAGGTAGCCGACTGTAGAATTATTGTAAGCAGCAAAAAGCTTATATAAGTTATGGACTTAAGGTTCGTTCATCAGTGGAAAGATGTCTGCTCATCGATATGGTATGTCAGTCAGACACAGATGATGCTGTAGAATCTTACCTGGGTACCATCGGGGCCTATTTGGTCCATGGCTCCAGCAGTGCTGTACAGGAAACGGATGACTTTGTGGAAGTTGTCATCTCCGATACTCCATGATCCATCCACAAGGAAGACCAGATCGGCTCTGGCGGATTTACACACTAAAGCATCGGAAGCATTTAGTAACCAAATGAGGATGATGGTTCTTATAACATGTGAGTATAGGTCAGTATCAAGTGACATTTTGGATTTATTTATTGCCATTTTCTCAATATGAAATTACCTCTAGGAAATTATGAGAAATATGCAGAATATTACATGTTTTTTTGGCCAACATCACAAATATGGCAACTCCACCAATCAGCCAACTAAACCAGGGGGCAATATTATGCTAATTCTGATCCCAGATTCTGTAAATTATAAAAACGGCAATATCTGGATAGTGACTGTTAGTTCAACAAACTTGTTATAAATCAAATGAGTATAAGAAACTTTGTACAATATCTCATCAGAAAAAATATGTTTCTTTCTCCACTTATGAGCCTCTTCTCCCTGTAAACACACCTCAGATAGCTTTCAGACAAAGGCTAGTTTACAGCTGTCCCCCACCCCGACGCACGCTTGGCTCAGTCACAGCACAGTACCATGCAGGGAGTCAACTGGTATTACTTTTTTATATACTTGTGTGAATAAGACCTTATACACAGCAAGCAATATTGGCTAAACTCTTAGGGCCCGATTCATTATGGCATTTGCACATCTTTTGTGTCTAGTTTTTGATGTTTTTCACCTGTTCTTCATTTGCACCTTATTCTTTTAATTTGCGCCTTTTTCAAATCTATTTTACATGTGTTAACCTTCATGTGTTCGTCATTATGAGCAGGTTTGGAGGTATTAGATGTTTTTGGTTGATTCATCAATTGCAACTTTTTAAAAACTTACAAAATTTGGGCTCAAATGTACTCCAGGCCTCCCTCATCCCCTTCAGGAATTTTATATCCATCAGGAATTTTTGTGCAAATTTTTGCGCAAATTTTTGCGCAAATTTTTGCAACATTTTTACGGAAATTGCGACTTTTGGCGCTAAAAAGGTGCAAATAAGGAAAAATATAAAAATGAAGAGCTGTTTTTTACAAAAGAATTCATGAACCACGCTTTAAGGATTTGGCACTAGGAATGAATACCACAAGACAAAAAAGAAAGATTACTAAAGGAAGACCTGTCAAAAAAAGCCAGACTTTGCTTTTATTTTATTCACAGAGTATTGATTTTTTTTTTTTTAATCCACGTCCATCAAACGGTTCCTGAAATATGGGTCTTTTTAGTAGTGCTAATTTTTATGCTTTTTACTAAGGGGGCGGTGCTCACAGGGTAATTATGCATAGCAGCCTAAAGACACGCCCCAGAGGATCCTAAAAGCAAGGCCCCACCTTGTAAAGACCATAATGATTAGCACTAAATAAAGAGGCCCGTATCTCTGTAAACATACGGCGGACTAAAACAAATAAAATGACATACGCAAAGACCATCAGGAAAACAATAAGAGCAAAAACTGGCCATTTTTGACCTGTTGAAAGGTTTCCCTTAAATGATGAATTGGGACCTTTTTAAAACATATTGATCAAAGCAGGGGTGTCCAATCTGCAGAATGAGGACCAGCGCAAAAACATAAAATTATTTAAAATATTTTGAGTCTGCAGAAACAGCCCTCAAATTACAGGTCCATCGCCCTAAATCATAGTAATGCCACACGCTGCTTTACTTATAGACTGAGCGTGGTGCGGCAGCCTACATAACTCCTCTTCCTGCGCGACTAGTAAAGAAAATGAATTAAACAAGTCAAGGACGACAAAGTGGAAGGGAAATAAACTGAAAGAGGCACGAGTCAGAAGACAGGCTACCTGGAAGTTGGCAGGACAAAAGAAAGGCAAAGCCACCATCTCAGATGAAGCCAAAAATGGCAAACTCTCCATCACCTCCTTAGCAGTGAACTCCCACATGGTGAGCACGGGCCAGGCCTGTGCTGTGAGTGAAGGGGGAAACTGTTTAGTTCCCAAGGATGCCCTTTTCGAGACCCTACACAGTGTCAGGTGTTGTGGGATGGTTACTCGCTGGCATGTCTGTCTAAAAAAAAAAGAGAAACTGCACTGATAATGGCAGTTCTGCATAATCAGTTTAGTTTCCTAGGGAAGAAGGACCTTTGGAGATATCATGGTCACATGAGCAAAGCTTATTGCCTGGCCCAAGACAATTCTTCTTCTTCCAGTATGGGCTAGAGATGCCGAAAGATTGGTTACCCCTAAATTAGAGTGTGTTTAATACCAATTAATAGTTAAAACGTATTGAAAATTAGGTTACTGTCACCTTCTCTGGCAGCAGGAATGGTTGGAGGAGGAGCTGTTGCCGGTGGTCGGGTTGGTGCAGCCGTTGGCATTGGCACTAAGAACAAATGGAAGGTATACATGATAATGATAGAGTACATCCCCATACACTGCTATAAACACTGCTGAGCGGTATAATAGACAACATTTATGTACATAATATATACAAGTAATGGCCAAATCCATCATATTCATGTAACCCAATACTCTATATCTGCTGTAAAGCTACCATAACCAGAAAAACTAGACTACAATACTTTTATTCTAAATACAGTATTACGCAGAATGATAATCATGAAACATACATGTAGTTTCCACGATGCTCACTCCGGGACCTTCGCTGTCTTGGATTTGCGCATAAACGGTGATCCTGTATCTAGAATTTGGAAGAAGTTCATAGAAACAGTGTCGAGATGTTCCTCCAGGAAGGTTGGCCTCTTGCTTGGATCCATCTGTATGAAAAAGTAAAAGAAAACGGAGAATGGAGTCTGGATGTAAAGTAACTTTATACCTATTAAATTATACATACATAATATAATATATATATAGTAAAAAAGCCAGGTAGGACTGGGTTAAATCCTAACACCGCAGGCTTTAATTAAATGTACATGACTAGCTTTGATTAAGAACCAGGAAATGGGTTCACCTGGTGTCAGTCTACTGGATGTTGAGTGGAGTGTGTGGAAGCTGGTGACTGATCAGCCAAAATGTGAGCTGTAGCTTTCTGGAACAGACAGACAAACCAGAGTCTCTCACTGAATGGAGACTACATGTATCAGCTAGGAAAGACTAGAAGATTGGTGAAGACATCAATTGCATCAGTATTGAGTGATGTGAATAGTGTCATGCGTTGCTAGGCATTTAGTGTGTACTGTGAAATGGTGTAATATAAGTACAGTTAATATAGTAATGTGAAGTATGATATGCATAGTATGTGGCAGCAGTTTAGGACATGTTGGTAGTGCATAATGTATATAGTGTACAGTACAAGGATAGGATATAAGATAAGATACAGTTAATGTCTGGGACGAGCTCACAGCTGGAGTGGAATTGTGCTAGTGAAAAGCAGGCACTTCATCGTAGTGACTCATATAGGGAAGTACAGTCACAAGGCTAGGTTCAAGTGCAGTGGGCTGCTAGGGCCAGCATGTACCGATCGTGCAAGGCAATGGGAGGCCATACTAGAATCCCGTAAGGACATTCAGGCAATATCAGGAGTTCAAGGCCTGGCATAGCGGCTAAGATGGACACAAAATGACGTGAAGGGAAAGTAACGGAAACTGGGTGCACTGCGGAACTGGAGAGGAAATCCCTGGGACTGACAGAGCCAGTGGGCATAAGGATAATCCAGGAGGAACAAGAATAGGGCTGAAGATGTGTTGCGCCCTATACCACATGTTAAAATCTGATGAACTTGTGAACATGAACTGTTCAGTAAACTTCTGTTGGTTAAATGAACTTGGTGTCCCCTGAGCTGTATGCAGCAGCTCCTAACGATGGAGGCCTGGAGACAGTGGAGGCCTGCGGACTTCAAGTCAGTGTAATGCAGACCACACAGCACACAGGGAATAGCACGCGGATTTCCTGTAAAGTGCCAGAGCGTAAAGGCACAGCATGACCGCTCTCGGCTACTTTACAATACCCCTTAAACCCTACTGATCTGCAATGTGAATGGACCACAACTGTTCCCATGCCATTGTCCCTGGATATATCCTAACTGGTTTTCTGGCTATAGTCTATTCTACTGATTATTGGGGCTCTTGCAGTTGAAACTCTATGGATTACAAACTAATGACCAATCTTAAGGTTGGGTGTTTGCCCACGACAACCGGGTGTTTGTATGGGACAAAACATTGAAGCATCCTGAGGTTGTGGGTTTGTCCAGTATGACAGATTGATGACCTATCCAGAGATTGGGAGTTTATCCAGGACAATATGTTGATGAACTATCCTGAGATTGGGATTTGCCTGGGACAACAT
Source organism: Oophaga pumilio (assembly GCA_009801035.1). NCBI lineage: Eukaryota > Metazoa > Chordata > Amphibia > Anura > Dendrobatidae > Oophaga > Oophaga pumilio. The sequence goes on along the minus strand of VIAB01002612.1, from coordinate 138,798 downwards.
GTTGATGAACCATCCTGAGGTTGTGGATTTGTCCAGGACGACACGTTGATGACCTATCCTGAGGTTGGGGGTTTGTGAAGGACACATTAGAGTTTGGCTGGGAAAACAAGTTGATGACTTATCCTGAGGTTGGGGTTTGGCCAGGACAACGCTTTGATGATCTATCCTGAGGCTTAAGTTTGGCCGGGACAACATCTTGGTGACCTATCCTGAGGTTGGGGGTTTGTCCAGGACGACACGTTGATGACCTATCCTGAGGTTGGGGGTTTGTAAAGGACACATTAGAGTTTGGCTGGGAAAACAAGTTGATGACTTATCCTGAGGTTGGGGTTTGGCCAGGACAACGCTTTGATGATCTATCCTGAGGCTTAAGTTTGGCCTGGACAACATCTTGGTGACCTATCCTGAGGTTGGGGGTTTGTCCGGGACAACACATTGATGATCTTTCCTGAGGATAGTGATTCGTCCGGGGCAACATGTTGATGATCCATCCAGATGTTGTGGGTTTGTCCAGGGCGACACATTGATTACCTATCCAGAGGTTGGGGGTTTGTCCAAGACAATACGTTGATGACCTATCCTGAGGTTGGAGATTTGTACATGACAATACGCTGATGACCTATCCTGAAGTTGAAGGTTTGTCAGGGACAATATGTTGATGTCTTATTCTGAGGTTGGGGATGGTCGAGGACAATTTACTGATGTCTTCTCATTGGAATGTCAAACCTCTTGAACCCTTCTGATCTGCTATACGAATGGACCATAATGGTTCACATGCCCTTGTTCTTGGATAAATCCAAACTAGATTGCTGTAGTCCACTCTGCTGATAAATGAGGATCTTACAATTGAACCTCTATAGATCCCATATTGATGACGTATGCTAAGCTTGGGGGTTTGTTAAGGACAACTTGATGATGGTTTGTTTGGGGGATTGTCCAGGACAACTCAATGATGACCTATCCTGAGATTGGGAGTTTATCCAGGACAACATGTTGATGACCTATCCTGAGGATGGGGGGTTATCCGGGCCAATACAATAATGTTACCTGTCTGGATGGACAGGGCACAACACTTGTACTTACTCAAGGGTGAGAATCTTGACCTGGGCACTAAGACCATTCTTCCCCTTTCCACAATGAATAGCCAAAGTTACGGAAAGTTTAATGATTGAGCAATTTTATTTGTGCTCTAGATGACTGTATGAATTGTGCACTACAAGACGCCATTATCACAGAGTAACGATAGAAGATACTGCACAGGGCTCCATTAGGCCTAAGGATGGTGTTGAGGTATGTTATATAATACGGCTCTAATTTAGCTGTTTTTTCATGAATCTCTTTCAGGTATACTCATATCAGGCATTAAATGTAAATCAATTCAAAATTAATAATATGACCGATGTTACCCAAAAACAAGTAATCCATCCAACAGAAGAACCACATGTCTCCCCTACTTACAGCTAATTCATCTATCCAATGTCAGCTTCTGTTAAATACACTGCATGTCTGGGATACGAGTAGCCGTATCTGGACTGTTTCACCCCATTTTCAGATAAGTGTGACTGCCAGAGGAATGTAATATAATATTGTAGCAGTAAGTTTACAGAACTATATCCAATGTTGGAAAAATAGCAGATCAGGCGAATCTGAACATTTTGGACAAATTGTCCATTATTCCTCCAAAGATGTTTTTTTTTTACTTTAGAGAAAGATAAAGTTCTACAATTTGCTGGCTGAAAAAAAAGTGCATCTGTAAAAACCTAGGCAGAATTTTACTTCGCCTCCATTTGTCTTTATAATTGTCCATGCTCGTTCAAGAACACTGAAGTCTGTCTAAAGGATATGGACATTTTCCAGATATAATTTTTGTTTACTTAACTGCATACATTTTGGAATCAAAATAATTTTCGCATTTGGGTTTCATTAAGTATTTTGCACAATTTCGTTTTTAGAGGCTCCTTGGTTTTTTTTGCACATCGCTGGCTGCAAAATAAGTTAAATGAGAATCTGTCAGTGAGCTTGTTCTGACGGGGAGTGTTCCTCTTTCATTTTCTGGACTCCTCTGTGCCGATTTATGATTACAGACCTCATCAATGTTTAGCTGAACTTTGATGTGGTCATAAATCAGCACAGAGGAGCTCAGTAAAGGACAAATAAAACAGTTACAAACTCCCCATCAGATCAAGCTCAGTGATGGATTCCCAGTGAACTCATTGTGCAATGTGTAAGTAATCCAAAAGCCTGTAAAAAAGGAAATGGATCTTGAGAGGTTTTTGGTTTTAATGAAATCCAATAGTAATTGTGACTAATCTCCTAACTGTGTCTCATGTGATACAAGTGATTCAATTCTGTCTCATAATATTCACTAAGGGCTCATTCACACGTCCATGCAAATCTCTCTGAGATCGGACAGCAATGCATAGACTGTTCCTGGCTCTCCTAACCCGAGCGTGACAGACTCATAGAAAAGCCAGGGTCACACATGCGAGAAACTCGCACGATTC
>VIAB01002612.1:115155-126289 GCA_009801035.1 Oophaga pumilio | reverse complement strand
CTTTCTGCAGAAGACGAGACATGAACTTACAAATACAATAAAACGGCATTGTGTAGCATAAGGCACACTTATCGCATTGGCTCCGCGTGGCTGAAGACGGAATTAAATGTTACTGATCCAAACTTCACATATTTCTCACCACTTTGTTGAAATGTATTTTCTACGTGAAAAATGGATTTCATCACCAATTCGGTTCTAGAGTTGGTGCGATAAAATTCACAGGACCACGTATGAGGCCACGGCAGTAGTATGTGGCAGCTGGACGGGAGCCCTCAGAATTGCCTCATACCTCCTGGCATCCATGGCTTCTCTTTTGATTAGCCAGCATGGCGCAACATCCTCGTTTTTGCATGATGTTCATTTGATCTTGCGCCGATTTGGATAATCAAAAGAGGAGCCTCGGATGTTGGGGAGTAGGTGGCGGTTCTCTAAGCTCCTGTTTAGCGGCCAACGATAACTGACGTAGTTGATGGGATGGGTTCCTGCAAATTAATTTGCACAAAGCAAGAAGCATGTCTGATCGGTTGATCTGTCGCGTAAAGCCTGAAGCAGGAGGTAACTGCACCTTTTCCCTACAGTGGCCACTACAGGGGAAATGTGGTATTACACGGTGACCATTAAAATAAATGGTCCTACGTGGGCTTTGTAGTGTCTCACCACTCTGGATAATAGTAGGAAGGTAATGAGTGAATTACTCCCCCTTATCGAGGTACACATATGAGTTGTCTACTTGGGACGAGATCAATAGGACACACATAATGATCATTAATAATCCTTGTTTGCCATTAGTGATTATCATTATGTCTTAAGACACGTTTATTTGTTCATGTATTTTTTTTTTTAATTTGCTGTTGTGAACAGGATTTAGGTTTTCCAGATGTTTTCATCTAATTCATTATTTTGTGTGTTTTTTTTCAAAAAGTTGCAACGTTTTTGATCAAATGTGCTCCAGGCCTCCTATCAGAGTGATTTTATGTATGTGAGAATTTATTTTTGTTTGCAAGTATTTCGCTCTTTTGCAAAATATATGTTTTTTTGCAACTAAAAAAAGGAAAAAAAAAGATTGAAAACAAATGATTTTTTACTTTGGGGAAAATTCATGTAATGCGTGCACCATTTTGGAAACAAATATGTGCACAAAATCGACAATAAATACTGCAAGAGAAAAGAAGGAGACAAAAAAATGCAAATGATGAATCGGGGCCATTAAATCGTTTTTTTTTTTGTAGCATTTATTGACTTTTTTTGCAACAAATTCTTCAAAACGGCACCCGCGGTTCTTGAATTTTGTGCAAAATGAAGCAAACTTTTTACTTGCATGTTCTGTAAAACGTCTGAAAATTTGAGCAAAAATTTGTAAGCATACATAAAATCACTCCAGGGAGGGACTGAACTACTTCAGTGCAAAAATGTTGTGACCTGTGTCCGAAAATATATGAAAAACCCAAACGTTGCTTGCATGCAATGATGAACATGAGAAAAAAAACAAACCAAGCAAACACATATAAACTAGACTTTAAAGAAGAGGCAGTGTAAAAACGGCTGTAGAGAGGAGCGCTGTATCTTAAGCTGCGCAGGATTTATCAACCTTTGAGTGACTTTTCGGTAGATTTAGTGGCTATAAAAGTATCGCAGATCGCAGCCTCAAGAAAAACTGACCTGATATATTTCCGTTATGAAACATTTTCCCCATATTACTCTGCATATTTTAATTGCACATCTTACCACTTCTTCCCGATCTCCATATGCCGTGACGTAGGATACCAGATATTGGCGAATGTTGGTGTCTGTCATCAGCCATGACACGCGTAGGCTGGATGTGGTCTCATCGTCTACTAGAAGGTTTCTGACACCTAAACGGACCACTGTAAGGATAACGTATAACTATCAGTGTTGTGTAATGTTAAAATCCTGGGCCCCAATGCAAAATCTCCAACAGGGCCCCCAACTATCATGGGTCTTTGATGATACTGGTCTTTTCATAAGTCTTAAAGGAACCTCTTGGGCCCCCTTAGGCTCCAGGGCTCAGCGGGTAGCTGGCTGTCAATCAGCATGACAGTCACTGCTCTGTTGATGTGACATCAGCCGGAGTCACTCAATGGCCATTAGGGGCCATCGGTGACCACTCTGTGCTGGCACAAATCAGCGCCAGGCACAACAGGCAGGTAGTTAGCAACTACCTGCCTGTTAGTTCTTAAGCCAATAACCAAAATTATATAGTCGTGGATACCCCATGTAAGTAATATTAAAGCACATAATGCTAAATAAACAGATCAGGAACCCAGATCAACATATACAGTGGCATGCAAAATTTTGGGCGCCCCTGGTCAAAATTACTGTTATTGTGAATAGTTAAGCAGGTTGAAGATGAAATTATCTCTAAAAGGGCTAAAGTTACAGATGACACATTTCCTTTGTATTTAGGCAAAAAAATATTGTCATTTTTTACATTTTAAAATTTACAGAAAGGAAAATGGTCCTATGCAAAAGTATGGGCACCTATGAAGATTTGTGTGCTCAGATAACTGTGACCACGGTTTCAGACCGTAATTAGCCTGTCAGGGTTATGGCTTGTTCACTATCATCGGTAGGAAAGGCCAGGTGATGTACATTTTCCATCTTTATAAAAACCCATCCTCCTCTAACCTTGTGCCAAAAAAATAGCAGCCATGGGTTCTTCTAAGCAGCTGCCTAACACTCTGAAAATGAAAATAGTGGAGGCCCACAAAGCAGGAGAAAGCTATAAGAAGATAGCAAAGTGTTTTTAAGTTGCTCTTTCCTCAATTCAAGTGTAATTAAGAAACGCAGTTAACAGGAACTGTGGAGGTCAAGATAAGGTCTGGAAGACCAAGCAAAATTTAAGCGAGAGCTGCTCGTAGGATTGCTAGAGAGGCAAAGCAGAGCCCCCGCTTGACTACAAAAGACCTTCAGAAACATTTGTCAGACTCTGGAGTTGTGGTACATTGTTCTACTGTTCAGAGACACCTGCACAAATATAGCAGTCATAGAAGAGTCATCAGAAGAAAACCTCTCCTGCATCCTCACCATAAAATTCAGCATCAGGAGTATGCAAAAAAACATCTAAACAAGTCTGATACATTTTGGAAACAAGTCCTGCGCACCGATGAGGTTAAAATAGAACTCTTTGGCCACAATAATCAAAGGTATGTGTGAAGAAAAATGGGCACAGAATTTCCGGAAAAGAACATCTCACCAACCATTGAGCATGGGGGTGGATCAATCGTGCTTTGGGGTTGCGTTGCAGTTAATGGCACAATTTCATGGGTAGAGGGAAGAATGGCTTCAATTAAATTTGCACAAATTCTTGATGCAAACATAACACCATCTGTATAAAAAGCTGAAGGTGAAATACAGATGGCTTCTACAAATGGATAATGATCCTAAACACACATCAGAATCCACAATAGACAATCTCAAAAGCTGAAGGTTTTACAATGGCCCTCACAGTCCTCTGATCTCAACATCATTGAAAATCTGTGACTAGACCTCAAAATAGCAGAGGATGCAAGACGACCCAAGAATCTCATGGAACCGGATGAATTTTCCAAGGAAGAATTGATGAAAATCCCTCAAACAAGAAATGAAAGACTCTTGGCTGGCTACAAAAAGCGTTTACAAGCTGTGATACTTGCAAAAGGGGGTGCTACTAGGTACTAACCGTGCAAACCAAACTTTTGCATCAGCCCATTTTCCTTTTTGGAATTTTTAAAATTTAAAAGATAAAAATATATATATTTTTGGCTAAAATACAAAGGAAAGGTGTCATCCTTAAACCTAGCCCTTTTAGAGATCATTTCATCTTCAACTTGCTTATCTATTCACAATAACAGTCATTTTGACCAGGAGCGCCCAAACTTTTACATGTCACTGTACTGTACAATTCAGAAACGTCGCCATCAATTGAAAAGTCTTGTTCACACGCTGCATTTTTGCTCCATTTTTTTCCATGAAATTTGATTTTTCAGATCTGCAGCATGTCAATTCTTTAAGCATTTTTTTACAAATAAATGGGAAAACATTGCAAGTTAAAAATCATGAAAAAACGTGAGTATTTTACACAGAGTTTTTTCGATCAACACTTTATTTTTTTGCTGCATAAAAACCTGCTGCAAATACTCAACATGTGCACATAACCAAATACAGAGTAAACGTTCAGGTCAGAAGACTTGCGCTGCTACGGATGTAGCTCCGTCTCTGGATTTGAGCAAGAATATTTCCATTCATTCACAGCAATCGGTGATTTTGAAATCACAAAGTATATAAAAGAACTTTCCATTAATCGATGATTCGGCTTTAGTTGCATAAAACCTTATAAACGCTATACTACACCAATTATATAGCGCTGCCGTCTGATATGCATCGACCACATTGGCACCTCCACCTATTTCATACATGGAGCCCCATCTACTCACATAACGTGGAATTAACCTGTTCAAATTTCAGATTTCTTTTCCCAATGAAAGTTTACAGGATTAGCAAAAGAAAAAGGGACAGTAATACTCATTAAATTCCACATACCTGGTGTGGTAGGTCTTGCGGTAGTTGGAGTAGTTGTAGTCCTTGTCACTGAAAGTAGAAGCCCATGTAATATTTATGTACATCTGTATATGATAAGTAGTAAATACAAGTATAAAAAATCTTACATTTTATTATTTTGGCACTGTATTGGACTATTATGTCTTTACTATGAGATGGTTCTATTATGTGATCACTGTATGACACTGTCTTTAAGGGGGACCTGTCATTAGGTCATAAGTGTTTGCTCTTATTTTATTCCCGCTACTCCCCTGAGAATTCAGTGTTTTGTTTTTTTTAAATCCGCCATACGGTTCCAAAGATATTGGCCTTTTTACTTAGTGCTAATTTTTACGGTTTTTCTAAGGGGGTGTGGCTCACTGTGGGGTTTTCCGGGGGGCGTGTCTTAATTACCCGTGAGCACCGCCTCCCAGGGTAAAGACTATAAAAATTAGCGCTAAATAAAAAGGCCTATATCTCTTGAACCGTATGGTGGATTTAAGAAAAATAAAAAGCAAAATAGTCAGAGGAGCAGAGGGAATAAAATAAGAGTAAAAAATGGCCACTTGATTTGGTTGAAGGTTTATTTTGAAAAGTTCTCTGATTCTACAAAATTGATTTCCTATCCTCAGGAGAGGCCATCACTATCGGATCTTTGGGGGATCCTGATACCTGGATCTTCGCCGATCTGCTAAGAGAATAGACCACTCATTCTTAATGAAGTGAGAGTGGCCCTATAACTGGTAAAAAATGAAAGAGGGCCCGATTCATTGCTGCTGTGTTTTATAAGTCATTTTCCTTTTTTTGTGTCTTATGGCATTTGTTGAGTTTTTTGCTTCTTTAAAAAGCATACGTGGTTCATAAATTTTGCACAAAATCAAAAAAAGACTATTTTGAGAGCAAAAAAGCAGCATATTCTGCTAAAATGACAGAAAAATTTGAGTAAAAAATATCAGGTGTACATAAAATCATTCCAAGGGAGAGGGGATGCAAAATTTATGAAACAGCCCAAAATATCTGTAAACAGCAAACCCTGGCCACAGGAAGAAACATAAAATAAAAAGGCGAATACATATAAAAAAAAGACTTAAAAATAAGTGCCAGAACAAGGCGCAAATGAAATACAGCCAAAAACATCAAAAAAAATCAGGGCAAAAAAGGTCCAAAAAGCAATAATAAAGCAGAGAAGTCAAATTATAAGTGGGGGTGCCAAGATTCAGACCCCCAACGCAAGTATCATAAGGACAGGTCTTCTGTTTCTTCGACCATGGTATCCTTTAAGGAGGAAATGTCACCAGGTTAAAATGGGCCAGTTTTAGTGTAATTTTAATCATCCTGTTCCCCTCAGTATTTCGATTTTTGTTTTTTTAAAATCCGACATACAGTTCCAGAGACATGGGCCTCTTTATGTACTCATATTCTTTACCAAGGAGCACTACTCACAGGCTAATAATGAAAGACACGCCCCCAGAGAACTCTGTGAGCCACGCCCCCTTGTTAAAAAACAACTAAAATAGGTCAGAATTAAAAGGCCCATATCTCTGGAACCGTATGACGGATTTAAAAAATACAAAAAGTGGAACACTCAGGGGAGCAAATGGAATAGTATAAGAGCAAAATGTTTCCCGTCTTGATCTGGTGACACCCCCTCCTTAAGGGCAGGATGGTTGAATTATTTAGGCACTATAAGGCACTTAGCACAGTATTATACAAAGGTGTAGCCACCTTAGCATGGTCGCTTTGACCTAGGATTTTCCTAACATTAGAAAATTTCAATTACCAGCAAAAGACCTTCTAGAGACCTCTTTCTGACCATGACTACAAGAACAAAGAGCAAGGAAGTCACTAGGAATCTGTCTGTAGAATATGACACTCAGGGGAACCTTGGGACTTTTTTGTCCCTGACATCTGCCCTACTCTTACATCTTGACTTCATTAACTTCTGTCCATCATAAAGAACATATTAGACATATTTCTAATGACAGAATTAAGACGTTTTCATTTACAAAAGAAGCGATTTCTTACGAGTTGTGGCCAAAGCCGATAGGGAATCACTTTCCGTTTCATCAGCAAATATGGCAGAAAGGGTAACTTCATATTCTGTGCTGTGAGTTAGACCATCCATGAGATAGGAGGAGATGTCTCCCTTTACAAGAGCCTATGGAAAGGGTTGATGAGAATGAATAAACCTTGCTTCCTATTGGTTCAAAATGTCAAAGGTTTTCATATTTTCTTAAAGGGGTTGTCCACATATGGGGATATTTTTTATTGTTTGCATATATACATTTATTTCGGATTGAAAATAATTTTTGCAATTGGGATTCATTAAAAATTTTGTACTGTTTGTCTCTTACAGCCTCTCTGTTTCCTGCACAAGTAATGATGTGATCTGTGGTCAGAAATCTTCTGGGAGGAGCTTAAAGAGTCACACACGTTCCCATTGGACAGTCAGAGTGACCTCATTGCCGGATTCTCAGTAAACTCATTCTAAAGCCTGCATTAGACGGTGCATCACAAAGGTTGTAGAAGGCAAACGGTGCAAAATTTTTAATTAAACCCAATTACAAAAATGAATTTTGGCCAAAAATACATGTATTTAAGTAAAAAAAAAATTATCAAAAGAAAGACAACCCCTTTAAAGGAAAACTAAAATTTGCCATTAGGATATGAGCCATTTACACCAGGCGATTTCAGGCCAGTAATGAGCGCCGATCGACTACATTCAAGACTCCGGAAGAAAACTGCCCGATGTCTACAGAAAAGAGGAGCAACCAGCCCCTTCTAACATTGGATGGGAAAAAAAGTAGAAGAGATCGAGATACCTCCAGGACATATATGCATATATGATTTACATGGACTGAATGTCCTCTCAGAACAAATCACCAAAAATTATTTTAAGGGGTAAAAAGGACATTTACCTCCTGAGTGGTACCACCAGTGCGGGGCGTCCATGTCAGTCTGTACATGACGATATCTGGAGCGAATCGTGTCCAGTAAGCTCTGAAACTGTGCGTGGTGATATCTCTCACATTGAGATCTCGAGGAGAAGGGACCGGCTCTGAATGTAGATATGTCCAAGTCTTATAATGTTATAATGATACATGAGTCATCAGCAGATTAGAAACGGAGAAGGGAGGACCGGAGGACCTTTATTGTCCTGTATAACACACACAACCCATTCATTTGAATGAGCGCTGTGTAATACTTCATTTCCCCTGCGGAGGTGCTGCAGGGAAACTGAACACTCAGGCTACATTCACACAATGTTTTTTAGGAAATTTGCTTCTGCAGACAGATTTCAAAATCCTCAAAAACTGATTTAGGGTATGATGCCTTACTTCGGACGCCGAGGCCACTCTTCGCTGACAGTTATGCTGTCGTCTTCAGTGGCCGTTCTGCTGACAGCATCTTTTCCCGATACTTTCAACTATAAACAGCGGGTGACTTCCAAAGAAAACCACCTGAAGAAAGTGTTAACCAATTCACAGTTTCTGAACCATGAAGGGGTACTTTCTTAATGAAGATATTAGAGAAGATATTAGTTGTCCTGAGATTGATGGGAGAAGTGCGATGGAGCCGCTGCAGGAGAAAATGGCGCTGGCTTTTTCTTGAAGAGTAGTTGCGTGGGAAAACTTGGTGGCTGTGCCGCCATCTAGAAGGCATTGCCAGTTTCAGCTACAAAAACTCAGAAAAAAAGACTCTGCTCATACTTGAAGAGTTTCTGCTCCAAAGCCTCAGGATAAAAAAAACTCAGTGTGAACACACCCTTTACAGTGAAAACCCCTTCAACTATACCGAACCAAATATTAATTCCTGGCTGCTGTACATACATAGTCAACATCTTGAGTTTTTCAGGATTATTACCGCCTCAACACTCCCTTTAATAAGACAGGCTTAGTGTTGTTTTATCAATTAAATGGGTTTTCTGCTTTTTATCATGGTGTTACTTTAGAAAAGGCCCCAAAATAAGCAAATGTGATTTGTTCAGGCCGCCTCAGCAATCAGCAGTAATCTGTAGGGACTTATCAGAAAGTGTTACATTTCCCTGCAGTGCCTCCACAGGCTGGATGAAGTATTACATGGTGATTCATGAAATCAAGAAGCTGAGTAATACAAAGTGGCACACTCTTTGTAGTCTTTCTTCAAAAAGTTCCATAATAGGCAGTAGTGATGAGCGAGTATACTCGTTGCTCGGGTGATCTCCGAGTATTTGGAAGAGCTCGGAGATTTAGTTTCTGTTGCCGTAGCTGCATGATTTGTGGCTATTTGACAACCTGAATATACAGTATGTGGGGAATCCTTAACAAACAGGCATTCCTCACATGTATTCAAGCTGTCCAGGAGCCATAAATCATGCAGCTACCCGGCAACAGAAACTAAATCTCAGAGCACTTCCAAATACTCGGAGACCACCCGTGCACGCTCGGGAAAACCCGAGCAACGAGTATACTCGCTCATCACTAATAGGCAGCATAAAAATGTGATTTCTAAACCCCTTGAATAACACTTTTAAAGAGGACCATGTAAGAACTATACAGATTCTTACCATTCAATTAGAAGGGATGTAGGCCCAACTTGAGCCCGGTACCTATTCTCTGTAGTCCCGGGGATGACTATTTTGCATGTACACCCTTGGCCGACATACTCTGTCCAGGTCTAATCATGCTATTCTAGACTTACTTGTAGTAAAAGTGCCAGTGAGGGGCTCAGATTGGCCTTCGTCAAAAACAGAGAAGACAGCCACCGTGTACTCTGTCAGTGAGGATAACTTCTTTAAGTCGACGGTTGCAACTTTCCCGACTTCCACCTGTCAAATAAATGGATTTATATGATATATTACCCGAGAAAGTCTACACTTTGTCATTACCAGTCTACACATTGTCATCACCAGTCTACACTTTGTCATTACCATTTTACACATTGTCATTACCAGTCTACACATCATCATTACCAGTCTACACATCATCATTACCAGTCTACATATTGTCATTACCAGTGTACACATTGTCATTACCAGTCTACACATCATCATTACCAGTCTACACATTGTCATTACCAGTGTACACTTTGTCAATACCTGGTGTACAACCCAACAAGACGGAATGTCCCTCTGACAGCAGAAAGTTTGGACGGGTAAGGAGTGACTAGTGAAGAGAATAGATAGACAATGGAACATCAGGAAGATAATAGTTAGTAAAACATTCAAAAGTTAGACAAACATATATAAAAAAAATGTGAAATAAAGGCCCCGATTCATCATTCGCAGTTCTTTCAAACTCAGTTTTCTCTTTTATCTTGTGGTATTCACTGATTCATTAAAATGGCGCATGCGTATTATGAATTTTTCGTGGAGTAAAAAATTATTTTTTTTTCCCAACATTAACCTTTTTTTTTAATAAAAAAGTCGTATATATTTTGCTAAATGATCCAAAAATGTGACTTGACATGTATAAAATCATTCCAGGAGTGGGGGGGGCCGGACGGAGTACAGTTACACCAAATTTTGCCAAATTTTAAAAAGTCGCAATTGATGAATTAGGTGAAAACATCTGGAAATCCCAAACTCTGCCCAGATTAGCGAACAGAAGAAAGAATAGGCGAACACATATAAAAATAGACTTTAAGAAAGGCGCAAATCACAAAAAGAATTAATCGAAAAATGAAAAACAGGTGAAAAAAAAACAAGTTAGAAAACAGGCGCAAATGCAATAATGAATCTCGGCCAAAGAGAATTGTGATAAGATTCAGGAAGATCTCTAAGGTAACCAATGAGAGTTGGAGAAAATGTTAGCATCAGTCTGATTGGCTGCAGAGAGTAAGGTCGCATTCAGTCATCTGTTTTTCACATATGTGTGTTATCCATGTTTTCACAGATAGAAGATGTACCCATCAAAGTCCATTGAGATATTCACATGTCCGTGTTTTTCAGAAGATCTGAGTCATTAATCAAAGTTGGTGAAAGAAATGAACAACACGCGGTTGCCATCCATGGGTCATCCGAGTCCGATCCGTTTATTACGGTTTCACTCCTTCCTGATATGTGATGTAATTTTGCAGAAAACCAAATGTAATCAACTGACTCTTGTAATGGTCATCAGATCTGATATGTAAAATAATTATTGATTTGGCCCGTTTAGAAAAGTAAAAAACACCGGAATGATGACATTCATCAGTAAAAGACAGATTGACAACTTATTTCTGGAGGAACATTGGTATACGTTGGAGTATGAGAGGAGCCGGTGATGCGTTAATAACTGTTAGGGCAAGACAGAAGACCTAGGAAACAAAAAACGTAGACTAGGCCGTATAATCATGCACTAAATTTATCAACCAGACCGAGCCATCTGGTGAATTTTAAGACTGTCTCGTCTAAGTTTCATCCCGATGGCTTGATAAAATCAACATAACGGTGGAGAAGACTCTGGTGGACTTATCTAAGCTTGCACAAGATCGATCTTGCCATAGATCGTTCATCCATCAAGTCACCGTGGCTCGAGATCGAGCTGAAGGCCGTTAATAATAATATAGTCTAAGTCCACACTTTTTAAGACACTGTAAACTGCCCCATTGTACATATCGTATATACTCGCGTATAAGC
>VIAB01002612.1:48034-61476 GCA_009801035.1 Oophaga pumilio | reverse complement strand
ATAATAGATACAGTGGATAGATAATACTGTAGATAGATAGATAGGATGATAAATAAATAGATAGACAATATATAGATAAAAAATAGATAGATAATAGATAGATGATAGATAATAGATAGATAGATTACTAGATAGATAATAGATGATAGATAATATATAGATAAATAGCTAGATAGATAGATAATAGATAGATAATAGATAGATGATAGATGGATAATAGACAGATAGATAATAGTTAGATAGATAATAGATAGATGGATAATAGATACAGTAGATAGATAATAGATAGATAATAGATAATAGATACAGTGGATAGATAATACTGTAGATAGATAGATAGATAGATAGATAGATAGGATGATAAACAGATAGATAGATAATAGATGAGATTCCTGTCAAAGTTTTCAGAATTTGCTGTACTAGGTGATTTTGAATAATTTGGGATTGAATCGCTGCGGAAGATTGTATCTGCAGAGCGGGCCCACATGGCCTCAGGTGCGGCTGACATTGCAAAGGATTATCATGCTCTGTATAAAGGCAGCCATTTTGTGTTCAATCTGGATAGTGAGGGGACGTCACAGCTCACAGTTTAGAGAGAAAGATGGGAGGGAAGGCCATAAAATACTGAATAAACATTCCTGATAGTGTGTGACAGTCCTGCAGTGATGAACAGTTACCCACCATTCACCCACAGCCGGACATGTTTTGGGGTTGCTAGGGCTGTGTTTGCATTATAGAGCTGGCAGTGAGCGGGGTCTCATCTGAGGAGCCTCTGTGCGGCTCTCATCATTTCAGGGCAATTAAAATACTTGCAGTTCACATAAAATCTAATATTTAAAAATAAAAAAAATTGGGAATGCTGGTGAATTCTAATTTTAAAAGATTTTCTCATCTCTAATAGATGGATATGTAGATAGATTGATGTGTAAAGTCACAATTAGACAGATTGATAATCAGGAAACAAGCATTCGTGGGGATGATGGTTCTTAATTGTCAGGCCACCTAATCATCCAGCGAATGATCAAAACGCTGGTTTGTCAACAGTAATGATCTGTCAGCTTAGTCAAAAATCATCGCAATCGGCAGCACATCGTCCTGTGTAAATGGGAGACGTGCTGCCGATAACATGATATTTTACATGCACAGAACGATCTTACTAACGATTGTTCTGTGCACATAGAATTCCGCTCAGCAGTCTAAACAGGCCAGTAAATGACCGCAATGTGGCTTGGCTGCCGGTGGCTTATTCCTGTCTCTGAAAACACATGCTTGCTTCCCAGAATGGAGCGTGCACATGTCAGAGGGTCGGGACCATTAAGTCTGTGGCACTTGAAGCGTCTTTAATCTTTTCCATCCGACTCTGCTTTTTAAGCTGCAGAAAATAGAACAAAGAGCACAGAACACGGAGCGAACGGAAGAGCGCAAAATCTGACTACAGAAATGCTACAAACAGGGTTTGTTTGTAGTCTGTCGTCATAGCAACACATGGGCCTGCATAGGAGCTGTAGATACCAAACGGTAGAGGATTTTTTTTTTCAGTTAGGACTGTTTGCTCTGTTGCTTCATTTTGTTATTTTAGATGGATTGGGATAATATACGTCTACAAACCCTGAAAGTATAGAATATTCATCAAAACTCAAGACAATAGATAGAGGATATATAGTGTATATTATCTTGTTTTATTAAGTGCATAATACAAGATTATCCTGTGTGGCAGGATATTAAAGTATGTCAGATAATAAAACCTCAATCAACCACTTGATGATGGCATGCGGAGAAAGTAATAACTTCATTTACCTTTATCTGGCTTTAATCCCGCTGATGAAACCTGTCTGTGCGGGAATTACCAGTCAGTGCCAAGATCCACGTGATTTATCACTTGTAATTATATGTCAGGAGGACTCCTGGTGATGTTCACTCACCTCAAAGAACCTACAGTAAAAACTGGATTTTTTGGCAAATTTTTGTACTTCCAGCATCATATTTTGCAAGTGATGGCAGCCGCACAGTACCGCTTCTTTTAATAAATGTAGTTTTTATTCCTCTACATATACGGAATAAAATAATACTCCGTACAATGATTTATTTATCCTGTACGGATCCTGCCATGTCTCCTAACAATTCTCATCCAGAGCTGTATTCACAATTCTGCTGCCTCCTGATTACACATCTGTCAGCAATTCCTTTTGGATCAAGATCTATACCGTATATTCAGCTGGTTTACACTATGAGCTGGATAGTAATTACATGAAAAACTATACACATAGTTGCCAACATTTCGGAAGATGTCGAAAGGGGACCTGTTGCCAGTTGAAAAATCATCAGTTTTTGGCTCTTATTTTATTCCCGTTGCTTTTTCGAGTTTTATATTCTCAAATCCACCAGACGGTTCCAGAGATACAGTCGCTTCTATGTAATGCAATTTTTTTTTAAAATAAAGTCTTTACAAGTGGGCGTGGTTATTATGCAAATCAGACTAAAGACACGCCCCTGAGGATCCAAAATTAGTACTAAATAAAAACTCTGGAACCGTATGGCGGATGTAAAAAAAAAAAGAAAATCGGCTTACTCAGGGGAGCAGCGGGAATAAAATAATAAGAAAAACTGGTTACTTTTCATCTGGTGACAGATCTTCTTTAAACTCTGCTTCCAAACCCAACCTCACTCCTCTTGCGAACACCCTCATGCCCCTGTCAGCCCCTAAATGCCTGTTTTTGCTCGGGGTTGACAAAAACTCTGCCCCTTTATGATGTTCTAAGAAATTCAGGACAGTTAGCAAAATAACATAATGGGAGATAATATAATGGGAGATGTTTATGCCCTATGTGCCCATATGTAGCCACCAAAAAGTATTCAGACTTGTACATTGAGAAACTGGCATCTTTGACAAATTTTGCAAAAAGGTAAAAATGGACAAATGTCCAGGAATGCAATGGAGCAGTTTCCATTATTGAGAATAGGATTACTAATAATGATAGATAAGTTGAGGTTTCCGCAGCTGGGACCCCCATAGGTTACTAAAATGGAGAATTGTCTTCCCCCATTATGGCTGGCCACTATCGAGAGAATGATATATAGAAACAAGGAGAAAAGAAAAAACAAAACAGAACATATGTTACACTTTAGATTCCTTATAGTACCCCCATTTTACTCTGATGACAGCTTTATACCCCCTTGGAATTCTGTCATGCAGCTTCATCAGATCATCACCTGGAATGGCTTTAACTTCACTCTGCCTCCAACTCATCCCAAACATCTCATTTGGGATGAGGTCAGTTGATTGTGGAGGCCATGTCCCAACCAGATGAGATATCATGTCATTGCAGTCATTGTCCTTGTGTCCCAGAAAGCCAGCAGGGGAGGGGGTTGGGGAGTGGCAGGAGCCGGCGGCTGTCACATTATACTCACCTCCTCCTCGCGTGATCGCTGCAAGTCCTCCCTGCATCTCTGTTGTCCCGGCGAGGCAGCTTCTTCCTGTGTTCAGCGGTCATGTGATACCGCTCATTAAAGTAATGAATATGCACGCGTCTCCACTCCCATAGGTGTGGAGCGCATATTCATTACTTCAATGAGTTGTATCACGTGACCGCTAAACACAGGAAGAAGCTGCCTCGCCGGGACAATGGAGAAGCAGGGAAGTGCAGAGGCCGCGCCAGGAGGGGGTGAGTATGACGGGGAGGACGGGGGGAGCCGAGCCATGCATACAAGTGGACCAGGGGAGAAAGACATGCATACAAAGGGACCGAGGGAGTGAGCTATGCTCAGCAGGACAGGAACCGGGGAGCCATGCACAGCAGGACAGGGACTGAGGAGCCACACATACCAGGACAGGGACTGGTGACAATCCATACTCGGCTAATACTCGAGTCAATAAGCTTACCCAGTTTTCCGTGGCAAAATTAGGTGCCTCGGCCTATACTCGGGTCAGCTTATACTCGAGTATATACAGTAGATTTCCACTGATCTAATGTCCA
Source organism: Oophaga pumilio (assembly GCA_009801035.1). Lineage (NCBI taxonomy): Eukaryota > Metazoa > Chordata > Amphibia > Anura > Dendrobatidae > Oophaga > Oophaga pumilio. Next base: position 57,502 of record VIAB01002612.1, on the reverse strand, counting down.
GTCTTTCTGTTGCTTGAGTCAATCAAGTCTCTTCTTGTTTGCAGTCTTCAGTGGTGGCTTCTCTGCATCAATTTGAGTATAAATGACTGCTTCTCTCAGTCTTATCTGAACAGTTGTTGTTGACATGTATCTGCTACTTGATGACTCTGCATGGTCTATGTGGGCTGTTATCTGAGGTGCTGTCAATTTACAGTTTCTGAAGCTGGTAACTCTGATGAACTTATCCTCTGCAGCAGAAATAAATCTTGTTCTTGTTTTCCTGTGGCAGTCCTCAGGAGAGCACATTTCATGAAATAAATTGATGTTTTTTCTAACTTCACTTGAGAATCCCTAAACATTCCAACACTTTTCCGGATTTACTGAACTTCATGTCTTAATGTAATGATGAACTGCTTCTTCTCTTTACTTAGTTGAATGGTTGTTGCACAACACACCTGAAGTTTTGACCAGGCAAAGATATTCATTGGAAGCCATTCCAGGTGACATACTAGTAAAGCTTGAGAGAATGTCAACTGGATGTAAAGCTGTCATTAGAGTAAAAGGGGGGTACTGTGAGCAATCTAACGTGCAACACATAACACATATTCTGGTTAGTTTCCACATGTGTTTTTCCTTGTGTTTTTTCTGCCTTCAGTCTGAATCTACAATGTGCACATCCCAATAAGAACAGAGCATTGTTTTTCAACTCAACAATTCTAGGCCACATGATACTTATGCCACTGTGAGCAGCCTGCATGGCCTAAATGTGCTACCATGGCCCGCAGCGTCTCCAGAATTGTCTCCCATCAAGCAGATCTGAGACATTATTGGTCAGCAGTTGCAGTGGAGCTGCCAGCAGTGGATCTTGATGATCTGCATTAAGTGCAGCAGAATCTTCCTCAGACAACCAATAACCTCACTGAAAACAGCAAATGCGTGTAAGCGCGGAGATTTCCGCATCTGGTTCTCACACTCCATATTGAATAAATCAAGATATTTTGAAAATGCTGTTTCCATTATTTCATCATTTGCATATCAGTAACAAGTCTATCCATCCTGTGACTTCCATGATTCCATGACTTTTCCTTCTTGGTTTTACAATTTCAATGTTGAGGAGTGTATATATATATATACATCATCTGCAGAAAACTTCCACCGTGTTCTATACATTCTACATCTTTCACCCCTGGCTAAGACTAAATAAGACCTCACCCAAGAAAAATATTACTTGTACCTTGTCTGCAGTTCCTTGGTTTTTAACAAGGCAATAAACTAGTCCTTTTGAACATTCTTGGATTGGCTTCGGGATTGAGGCGTGTAGAAACCTGTCAGATTTCCTCCTGCTAACACTAGAATGCTGGGTTTCTTATTTGCATATTTACTGTTTCTAATTATTATAATCCTGCTGAAAAAAAATGCAATAAATTGACATTATTGGTAGAATGGGGGGCAATCTATGATTATGAGCTCCGTAAATCATCAGGATCCCAAGGAGGGTATTTTTTTTTGGCATTTATTCCAGCCTACCCCCCAAATGAAATGAAATCATCTTTCAGCTACTCATAGGCCCTGTAGCAAACTAATCTTGGCCGGGACATCACTCCAATATAAAATCAGTACGTGTTATAAGCATCTAATGATCCCAGTAACAGTCAGGCTTGGAAATGAATGTGAGCATTAAGAACTATTTAGCCTTGTTCCAAAAACTCAAAAACTTGTTGATACAACATACTTTGGGCCATAAACGTGTCATAATATTGAAAATTCATGAGCGCTAAAAGTTGTTTGAGTTGCTGATCTTTATTGGACAGGAATAGGGAAGTGAAAAAAATAGGGGCGAGGAGTCAGAAGATAGGCAAAGGGATCAACACAGACGTCCGGTTCTCCTCCATCCCTGCATCTTCACCGGAAGTCCATGCTTTCCTGATGCTCTCTCATTAACTATTCTTAGGACTTTTAGATCAGAAGGCACAAGTGTCAGGCTTACATGACACTTTTAGAGGCCCCAGACTGGTTCAGAGTTCCTTTGCGGCTTTAGGAGTCCTCCTGGTTCAAATCAACCACGGACAAGACCGGCACAACGTTTGTATGTTCCCCCCTGTTTAGACTGATAGGAATAATTGGTGATGCTGAAGATAACAGCCTTCGTGGACTTACATAATATGTATGGCCACCTTAAGGGGGTTTTCCACTATCAGATCTGTACTTTACTTACTTTTCTCATGTTCTGAGCCAATGTTGGACTGGAGTGCTAAGGACCCACCAGTAACCAACTCCAGTGCCCCACTTTTCAGCTTCCTGCAAATGTGACATTATCCTCAATCTCAAATTTATATAACAATAAACTGTATAGATTGATGAATGAATAATATACTGCCATTATCTGTACATTGTGATTCAAGTATATTGTGCCAAGTACTGCTCATATAAAAGGGTGGTGGCTCACTCTTGCACAGGGGCCCACCGGAGGATTCTCCTGCTCTCCTGTGGGCCAGTCCAAGCCGGTTTAGAGCTGAATCTCAATCTCTGTTGCTGCTTCCAATATCTTTTCTCTGCAACGCTCTTAGTGGGTTGTGCCGTAAACTGGGCAGAGCCGCTAAGCTCATTGATTGGCCTTACCACTGCAGACAATAACAGACATTGGGAGTAGTGGCGGAGACTCAGTGCCGGACCCCAGAACAGTGAGTAAAGCCCATTTGTTTGCCCCAAACTGCAACTGGGGAGCGAGAGTTTTCCAAAACTGGAAATCCCTTTTAACAAATAGACAAAGACATTATGTTTATTAGCAAAGTTGGCAAAAAAAAATTAGGTCTAGATCAGCCAAGTTTTAGTATGGTTCCAGCATCCACAAAATGGTGAGCGGATTAAAACGTCATGTTTATTGGTAAACTTAAAAACAAGGAAAATGTAAAATCAGGATGAAAAATGAGGATGGAGAGACACCCGTAGAAGCATCAGCTAGACGCGAAACAGCCGTAATCTGTGTTCCTCCCCCCGCCTCTCTCCCTTGTTGTACCTACTGTACAGTATGTTCATTAGAAAAAAAGGTCAGTGAAAGAATGTTACCCAATGATAAAGTTCTGAGTGCAGAAATCCTAACTCCACAAGATAGAATTTTAACCAATATGTCATCCTGAAATAGAAGCAGGGCTGTGGAGTCGGTAAGCCAAACATCCAACTCTGACTCCTCAATTTCCCTGACTGCCTGTAGCGCAGGCGCCACTGCATGCAACCTCCCTCCCCAGGCAGGGACGTCGACATAATCACCACCGCGGCCCCATCCTGCACTTCCTCCCTCTCCTTCTGCTGCCCGGGGTCTGCGCTTGGCTCGCATATCCCAGGTACTGTTTTAGGGTACACAATCACTTCTTCCTAAAATAACAGTGCACACTGTCCTAACAAGTCACCAGCCAATGGCTGGGACACACCTATTGTTTAAGGCACCTCCACCTGTTGGGAGATACCTGAGCAACGTGTTTAATCAGTTAGTCTGCACGCTTGCTAGTTCTCAAGTCCCGTGTATGTGTGTACCTTCAAGCACCCACTAGTTCAAACTAGTACCTGTCTGTACCTACCAGTACCCAACTGCTCTTTCTCGTTCCTACTTGTCCTGCTTATGCCTTCCGACGTACCTGCCGTGCCAGTCTGTATACCAGCCATACCTGCCAGTACCTGTCTGCATACCAGCTGTACCTGCCTGCACCTGCCATGCCTTTCTGTATATCAGCCGTACCTGTCTGCACCTGCCTTGCGTGTCTGTATACTGGCTTTACCAGCTTACAACTGCCAAGCCAGTCTGTATACCAGCCATACCTGCCTACACCTAACGCGCCTGTCAGCATACCAGCTGTACCTGCCATACCAGTCTGTATATCAGCCATACCTGCCTACACCTACCGCGTCTGTCTGAAGACCACTCAGGGTTAATCTCCTTCGTGGGTTTTCGCGTGGCATTTTCCTTGCCCCAATTGGTATCTTTTTCAGGGTTCTTTATAAATTTACATTGAAATGACACATTATTTGTCAGGACTAAGAGCGGTAAGCTCGAAACGCATACACCCAGTGTCTCTCCATCCTCATTTTTCATTGATTTAGATTTTAAGTTTACCAATAAACATGATGTTTTAATTTACTCACCATTTTGCGGATTCTGGAACCATACTTAACCTTCCTGCTGTCCTCATTGCCCAGAAGCCGGTCTGGAGCCTCTGTGCACCACATCTTTATTCAAGGTATTTGTCCATAGCTGGTGATCTGATATCAGTGCCTTTTTTTCCCTGATATATCAGACAAACCTGTCAAATTCACCATGACTGCCCATCTGATGTGCATGCGGCCTCCTCAATCTCCCATCATGGCAGATGTCAGCAGGAGATAAGGATCGGGTTAGTTGGATTTCAACACCCTGAACCTTTTTATTTCTTGGAGAGTTTAGCTGAAGCAAAAAGTGTCAGTGAGTTGATTCCTTACGTCAGCCATGCCCAACAGAGACATTGGACGTCGGTCGGGAGAGATAGCCATCGGCTAAGGGATGTTATGATTTGGTGTACTTCACTTTAAAAATTTGATTTTTGTGATAAAACTGAAATCATCTGATTGAAATAAGTAACTTGTTGTCGATTCCTTCCATAAAATATTTAGAAAAGCCGTTTCAAGACTTAAAATTAAATCTTTCAGCACTTGCCATCAATGTTACCCCTGGTGGTTGACTTGGCATTATCTTCTACAACATGTACCATAAGCCCTAATGTTGTATCTTTGTAAATCGCACAATATTGACCTTACTGGATTTTTTCCAGTAGTGCCTTTACTGTCTGCTGAGCCGTGTATCTAATCCTATCCTGTGTGATACTGTCTGCTGAGCTGTGTATCTAATCCTATCGTGTGTGTTACTGTCTGCTGAGCCGTGTATCTAATCCTATCCTGTGTGTTACTGTCTGCTGAACCGTGTATCCAATCCTATCCTGTGTGATACTGTGCTGAGTCGTGTATCTAATCCTATCCTACGTGTTACTGTCTGCTGAGCCGTGTATCTAATCCTATCCTGTGTGATTCTGGGCTCCCCCTGCAGTCTGTGTCAGAGGGTGGTCTGTGTCGGTACGGTAATAAATTGTGTTATTTCCAGCTTTACAGAAGGACGATAACACCATAGAAATGATAAGAATAATAGGCCTCAGTTACCACAACTGTCTACAAGGAAAACTGTTGCTCATAGCAACCAATCACAGCTCAGCTTTCATCTTTTAAACAGCTCTGGTGAAATGAAAGATGCTTAGTGATTGGGCGGGGCTATGTGGAGTGGGCGTGGCTGATACACACATACACTCATTTTTATATATAAGATGGCTGACTGTGACATTGATCTTGACACGTGAAACAAGTACAGAACATGTTAAACCCAATCACCTGTGTTTCGCCTGGTTTCTGACTACAGGTTTCCTGGAAGGACAACATTTTTGCATGGGAAAAAATATTATTCACCTTAGGTTCCCTAAGCGGACAAATATATTTAAAGGATCCCCCATTGTAAAAAGATTTGGAATCATTGATATTAATGGTGAAGACCAAAAGTTGGGCGACGTGTGCTACATATTAATCCAGACTACCGTGAGCCCTACCTTACTGTGTGAAGGACACACGTTTTTCAGGGGTTCCTCCATGATAAAAATATTTGGCATCCTTCCTATATGTCCTAAATACATGAAGATGACTGTGACCTTAAGCTTGAGCGCTCTCCACTCGGATGAGCATTCACGTGTTTTCACAACTCCGTCAAAGGCCTAATCTGCCTCAAAATAATATGATCAGGCAACAAAATTCCAATTGGTCAATCCGTCTTTCATCGAAAAGAGTCATAGGGCTCTCGTAGACATCACATGGCCGGCCAAATCAATGGCTTTATCCGAGTTCCATCCAAAGTTTATGAAGGGGCTTCAGAAGAATAAACCAAGACCATAATAAAAAGACGTCAGAAAAAAAGCTTAATAAACAACTAGGGTATTGCCACAATGAGACTGAACTAGACATCATTGTGGAAAATCTCTACAAAACCCTTCAAAAACAGGAAACTCCTTCAGGTTTGACCTCTCTTGACCCATTGTTGGCCATCCAAATGTTTTGTAGGCATAATGACATTTTTCTCGAACCAAATCACGATTGTGGGAAGATTGAAATGTGTTTTGAACAAAAAAAAAATCATCATCTGGGAAATCAACTTTACACTGGGGCATCCACAACTCAAAATAAAGCCAAGCAGATTTATAGGAAGACAATGTGGATGTGTCAGTTAGGTAAAAAAAAAACATTTAAAGGGATTCTCTTGCCTAGAAAATCCATAATTATTATACGCCTGCTAGGAAATCCTGAGATAATCGGGTGCGGTCTCTAGTTGAGGAGCCTAATCATTAGATGATAGTGGAGAAAAATACTGAGATAATCGAGGGCGGTCTCCAGTTGAGGGGCCTCATCATTAGATGATAGTGGAGAGGTCCTATCTTGAGGTCCTGTTCTGTCCTGCCTTTACCCCATTTATCGGAATGGACACTGTGTTATTTGTTATGTTTTGGTAGCTGAGGAGAAATAGCAAAAAATAGCCAAAGTAGCAATACACCAGAGAGGCTGGAAATTAATGGGTTGCAGAACCCTAAACTAACCGCAACACTAGAAGTAGCCGTGGAGCGTACCTACGGTGATCCTAGATGTCTCGTCACAGCCGGAGAGATAGCTACACCTAAAGACAGAAAGATGAAAGCTAACTGCCCCGTAGCAGAACCCCCAAAGAAATAGGAAGCCCCCAAACATGTAATGGCGGTTAGACAAGAAGAAAATACGAACACAGACAGAAAATAGAATGAGCAAACGCTGGGGCCCAATCTGTCTAGATAGAAAAGTATAGGAAAGAATTCTGACTGCAACCCAAAAAACCCTGACAAAAATACCAACACTTCTGATTAACAAAAAACCTGAGATCACACGATCTCTGCCACCTAAATCAGATCTCTGGTGTAACACACAGCTATTCAGTAAATAAAAAGCGAGACAGGAACAGAGCAAAAGTGCAAACACAAACTGAGCACAAATGCAGCGCCAGGCCCCAAAAGGGGACCAGGCTGAAGTCCACAGCAAGGCAGCAAGCAAGCAAGGAAAATCCAACCAAAGGAAAAAAAAACAAGTCACTTATCTGAATGATAGCAGGAATGCAAGCTGAGTTCAAACCAAGACCTGGAAGAACAATTGATTACCGGCAAAGCTGATGGGAGTTCAGGTCACTAATATCAGACCATTCGGACCCAGCTGAAAGCCATTCAGCAATTGGTTCATTACTCTCAGCAGCCACTGGAGGGAGCCCCAGCTCCGAAGTCGCCTCCTACGTGTTCACAACAGTTATTCTTGTCCAAAGGGAGGCACCCCTTGAAAGGGAGTAAAAGCAAAGTTGTATTCCTGAGCGTGCAAAGTACTTCTAGGCTTAAAGGGGTCATCAATATCAGACAGTTGGGATCCCGACAGGCACCGCGCTCCTGACTGATCAGCTGGTATCAGTGCCAGTGCCGGCCCAATGTACAGAGTTGACAGTACTGAATATCTCTGGTGCCGAGAACTGGAACTCAGCTCCTATTCAACAGTAATGTTCCTTCTTCTCTCTTGTGAAACTCTGAAGGAAACATTTCCCCTGCCTCTATCCCAGAAAAAAAATAACAATAACAGTAATATATAAAGTAAAAAAAAATAATTCTCATCTTCAGATTTTTTATTTATCTGCATTCATAGCATTTCTGAAAGTTCAGCCAACTTTTCAGAATAAGGTGCCATGCATGAGGAACAACATTGTTTTTGACGATTATATGATTTGTATCCTGAATTTTTCACCAATTTTCCTCTCTGCACAATTTATCTTTAATTTTCAGTTCTCTCTGAACTAATGGATAGAGACTAGCAGCTATGATGTTTTCTATACACAGTAGGCACAGAGACATGTAGGATTCCTGCTCTTCTTTTTCTATAGAACACAGAGGTAGGCAGAAGCATGGATGACACTTTATAGCAGTACTAAGATGTGTGGCTGTGAATCCAGCACTAAAGTGAAATACATTTGATGGAAGCTGCAGCATGATCTGCCTTTAACCACCTGGTCTGTCACGATGCTGAGTGCTCCTCACTCCTCTTTCCCTCTCCATAGAATTTAAAAGCCTCTGTAACCTGACACCTCAGAAAGCTGGCTGTCAGTTTTGATTTCAGGCGGAGAAGAAGTGGATAATAAGTGGAGAAAGAGGCTTATTTTTCTGATAAGGAATTCATAGAATTCATAGAATGTAATAGTAATCTGACACCTCAGTGAGCTTGCGGTTGATCTTGCTTTGACTAAGAAGGATATGGGATGTTCTTTTTTCAGCGTGTATGACAAGTTGTGGAGGCAGAGGGTGTGGAAGTAGTGGCTCATAAGTGGAGGAAGATGCTTATTTCGCTGATAAGGTATCTATAGAGTTTAATAGACTCTGTAATCTGACACCTCAGCGAGCTTGCTGTCAGTCTTGCTTTGACTAAAGGTACTGCCACACTTAGTGATCTCGTTAGCGATCTCAATAACGACGCAAGCTAATGAGATCGTTTTTGTGATCGTTTTAATGTCTCTAGTAGCTGCCACACTTAGCGATCTCGTTAACGACTCAAAAGCAGTTAGCGATCTCATTAACGACTTTAACGGTCATTGCGATGTAAAAAACAGCGCACATTGCTCACAAAAGGTGCCAGACACAGCGATATAGGCTCACCAGCGTGACGCCAACGATCTAAATACGGTCCAGAACTCTAGTGAACGATCAGCGAGATCACAGCAGGGGCCACGTCGTTGCTACATGCCACACACGTTAGAGTCACGAACGAGATCGCTAAATAGTGACGTATTTTAGCGATCTCGTTAGCGACGCTGTTTAGTGTGGCATACCCTTAAGAAAGATTTGAGATATTTTTTTCAGAGTCCATACGGTAAGTTCAGGAGGCAACGGGAGGGGAAGAAGTGGCTCATAAATGGAGGAAGATGCTTATTTCGCCGATAAGGTATCTATAGAGTTTAATAGACTCTGTAATCTGACACCTCAGTGAACTAGTTGTTGATCTCGCTTTGACTAAAATGGATTTTAGCTGGGGTTTTCCCATAGTGGACAAAGAGGCTCATAAGTGGAGAAAGAAGCTTATTTCTCTGATAAGGTATATTACAATATATCTTAGATTCACTTGTACTATTAATTTATGCAAAGTTTGTTAAAATTACAGGGAAAATTTAATTGTATTATGAACTAAGAAGACAGTTCTGTACTGTAAGGTTAACAAACGCTGTGATTGTCAGGGTCGTTTTCTTACAGCATTTTTTGGTAAAAATATCAGAGGTCTATCAGTCGATCATACAGTATATCCTAATAATAAATTACACGTCTGTGCTCGCAACCACAATAAATGATAAAACACGGATTTTGGTAAGAACTTACCTGTAAA
>VIAB01002609.1:104982-117129 GCA_009801035.1 Oophaga pumilio | reverse complement strand
AGTTCAAATCACCCCCCTTCCATCCCATTCAAAATAAAACAATAAAAAAATTGTACACATATTTGGTATCGTCGGATTCAGAATTGCCTGATCTATCAATAAAAAAAGATTAACCTGATTGCTATACGGCGTATCGAGAAAAAAGTAAAAATGCCAGAATTACGTTTTTTTGATCGTCACAACATTGCATTAAAATGCAATAATGGACGATCAAAAGATCATATCTGTACCAAATTGTATAATTAAAAATGTCAGCTCGTCATGCAAAAAATAAACCCTCACCCAACTCGAGATCCCGAAAAATGGAGACGCTGCGGGTATTGGAAAATGGCGCAATTTTTTTTAACAAAGTTTGGAATTTTTTTCATCACTTAGATAGAAAAGAACCTAGATATGTTTGGTGTCTATGAACTTGTAATGACCTGGAGAATCATAATGACGGATCAGTTTTAGCATTTAGCAAACATGGTAAAAAAAAAAAAACATAAAACAAGTGTGGGATTGCACTTTTTTTGAATTTCACCTCACTTGGAATTTTTGTCCCTGTTTCGAGTACATGACATGGTAAAACCAATGATATTTTTGAAAAGTACAACTTGTCCTGCAAAAAAACAAGCCCTCACATGGCCTTTTTGACCAAAATATAAAAAAGTTATAGCTCTGGGAAGAATGAGAGCAAAAAATGAAAATAAAAAAACAAAACTACCTCTGGTCATTAAGAGGTTAAGGGTAGGTTAATTTTAACATTGAGAGATAGAATAGAAAAAATTAAATCCAGGAAATCACATTGTATAAATTATATAATTTTATTTGCATTTTGCAGTGAGAAACAAGTATTTGATCCCTCTGGCAAACAAGACTTAATACTTGGTGGCAAAACCCTTGTTGGCAAGCACAGCAGTCAGACGTTTTTTGTAGCTTATGATGAGGTTTGCGCACATGTCAGGCGGAATTTTGGTCCACTCCTCTTTTGCAGATCATCTCTAAATGATTAAGATTTTGAGGCTGTCGCTTGGCAACTCGGAGCTTCAACTCCCTCCATAAGTTATCTATGGGATTAAGGTCTGGAGACTGGCTAGGCCTCTCCATGACCTTAATGTGCTTCTTTTTGAGCCACTCATTTGTTGCCTTGGCTGTATGTTTTGGGTCATTGTCTTGCTGGAAAACCCAGTCATAACCCATTTTTAATGTCCTGGCGGAGGGAAGGAGGTTGTCACTCAGTATTTTACGGTACATGGCTCCATCCAGTCTCCCATTGATGCGGTTAAGTAGTTCTCTGCCCTTAGCAGAGAAACACCCCCCAAAACGTAATGTTTCCATCTCCATGCTTGACAGTGGGGACGGTGTTCTTTGGGTCATAGGCAGCATTTCTCTTCCTTCAAACACGGCGAGTTGAGTTAATGCCAAATACCTCAATTTTTGTCTCATCTGACCACAGCACCTTCTCCTAATCACTCACAGAATCATCCAGGTGTTCATTGGCAAACTTCAGACGGGCCTGCACATGTGCCTTCTTGAGCAGAAAAATCAGAAAGGGACAGCAAGGGATCACATAATAATTTCCTTCACTGTACTATACCATATATACTCATGTATAAGCCAAGATTTTCGGCACATTTTTTTTTGCTGAAAATGCCCCCCTCAGCTTATACATGAGTCATTGTCCCAGGGGGTCGGCGTGGGAGCGGGGAAGGTAGCGGCAGGAGTCGGCGGCTGTCACATCATACTCACCCACTCCTCGCGTGATCACTGGAAGTCCTCCCTGCATCTCTCTTTTGTCCCGGCGAGGCAGCTTCTTCCTGTGTTCAGTGGTCACGTGGTACCGCTCACTAAAGTAATGAATATGCATGCGTCTCCACTCCCATAGGCATGGAGCACATATTCATTACTTTAATGAGTGTTACCACGTGACTGCTGAACACAGGAAGAAGCTGCCTCGCCGGGACAACAGAGAGATGCAGGGAGGACTTGCAGCAACTGCGCCAGGAGTGGGTGATTATGACGGGGAGGATGGGGGAGCCGTGCCGAGCCATGCATACAGCAGGGGGAGAACGGAGGATCCATGCATACAACAGGGGGAGGACAGATGAGCCATGCGTACAACAGGGGGAGCCACACATACAGGACAGGGATGAGGGGACAATGCATACCCGGCTTATAATCGAGTCAATAAGCTTACCCAGTTTTCCGTGGCAAAATTAGGTATATAGTATGTGTATCATTGCACACAAGGAGGTAAGCCACTGTTAGGTAATCCTGATAGCGTCTCTCCAATAGAGAACGTAGGCGCACTCGGACGATCTGAGCAATCCTATGTATAGGGAAGTTGGGAAAGATTGTTGTTAAGCAAATGATTTCTGGGAGGACAGCTATCTAATGTGTGTGGCGTACTTTAGGCTATGTTCACAGTGAGTTTTTTGAGTCATCCAAAAATCACTAGTTTTTCCAAAGAAAATTATTTCAGAAAATATTCCTTCATGCACCAATTCTATAAGAAATGTGAACACTGGCATTAAAAAAAGATGTCAACAGCAGAAACTGGCATAAATTATTTGAAAATTTGACCCCTAAATATTATGAAACCGTATTAATACATTTTGTGCACATTTTGTATTTTTCTCACCTGCATTTTACTTTAGCGGTAAATTTTCCTTGTAGAAAACGCACCAAGATTTGACATAAAGTTTATTTTTGCTATGTGTTAGCAAGTACACAGAAAAACTTGTGCCATGTACATAATAGATGTAATTTTCACTTAAATAAATAGGAAGCTTATCGCAAGTGGATTGGGAATGTTTTTTTTTATTGTATTTTGGCACCGATACAAAGTAATAAAATCTCTTCATGGATATGCCCCACCTATAATAGTTTATCACTCCATAAATATTAATTTCTTGTAACATTCTTTAAAGTAGCTTCAAATTTTGGCTTTAACTTAATTGAACTTACAGGGTATGGACACCTTCAGGGAGTTTTGTGCAGACATCTGACTGGGTTCAGCTTAAACAAATGATTTTACCTGTTTTGCTTTTCTGTCAAGTCACTGGTCCAAAGAATATAATCAATACATCACTTTTTTTCTTGTAAATTTGCCTAAATCGAAGAACAAATGTGGATAATTAATTCATTTATGCATTCCAATGGGTAGCCGGTAAGCACACCAGGATTCATACAGAGTATTATTATCAGGGCCAGCCTTAGGCTAAATGGTACCCTGTGCAAAACTTTGATGCCCCTATATAAGATGCCCAAGCGAGGTAGTCATTGGCGAGCTTTGGTCCCCACTCGCTCTGGCATCCTACAGACAAGGAGTGTCTCAGTCCTGGTGTGCTGCTGTGTATGTGGTGCTTCCCACTTACTTCTGGCCTGCAGGCCTCTTCTGACTCCAGGAATACCTCTTCTGGAACCAGGGCACCAAAAAATCCAGGAGACACGTGGTTAATAAAAACCAAACTTTTACTTAGAGAATGGCAGTCTGTACAATATTTACAAGATAGTTTAAAGGACAAGGAACAACAGGTTGTCATCTTTCCCACAGGTATCGGATACAACTTTAGCCCTGGTTCTTGGGATAGGTGGCATATCCCCCCATTGGGGATCTTTCTCACCTCTAGGAGCATATCTTGATTACAATAACTTCTGCACCATGCGGTCCATCTTTTCCTGTAGAATAACAAGCTATGTCTGTCCCTGGCCTCCGATGTTCATCTCGAGGTTGCCCTTGGCCATTAGACAGAATCACACAAAGGGTATTTACGGCAATCTGTTGCCCCAAATATATTAGGCTCATGTTGTCCCTAGCAGCCCAAAAGCCCAGCTGCGTACTCACTACTGCCCTCGCATTGACTGGCCTGTCACTTCCTGGACTTGCCACTAACACTCAGTTCCCCCTCCCAAACTTGTCTGGCTGTTAACCCTCAACTAACTCTATGCCTGTTGTGTTACTAGGCAAACTTCACCTGCATTCTATACAGTGACATCTTGTGACCGCTAGTTATTACTGCAGCCTACAGGGGAATTACAATTGTTAGAACAAAGAAATATATCAGGAACAAAACATTATTCTCATCCTACATTAGCATTTATGTCTTCAGAGGGCAGACAGCAGCTGGTCGATCTCTTTACATTTCCCCCTTCTTTAATGCTGGTAGTCCTCGACCATCCGGTAAACCTGCAAGACACCAATGCATAAAACAAAACAAAAACACACATTAATTCTTTGCTTCTCTGGAGTCAGCATGACTTTGTTTCTTTGGGCCAGCATGATCCCAGTCCCACTAGGTTGGGACCCCAGAACCAAGTGTCCATGTCCATCCATATTTGTCAGAGGCCCACAGGCCAAAACAGCAGCAGCCCTTCCTGTCCTAGGGCAGTCTACAAGGTTCCTGACCTGGCTGTAACATCAGGATGTCCGTCCCCCCCAAACATTGGTTCCTGCGACCAGGACACAGTCCATGGGAGGTACAGTCCATTGTTCCCTACCAGTCCATATAGAACAAAGACAATAGGGGCACTGGAACAAAGCCCCTAACTGGTAGGGCAAGGTACCCAACAAAGGGTGTGGAACCCTCTCACAATGCAAGGTTCCTCAGCCAACAGGAAGCAGGGAATAAGCAAGGGGCAAGCTAAATTTTTGGCCGTCCATGGCCAACAACAAAGAGTCCCACCGAAAAGTGAAGCGATCACTTTCTCCATAAAGTCGTCCTTCAGCTCCTGTTTCATAAGGGCCATTAACTTCCATACCTGACTATGGCTACTACAGGCCCACCTGGCCTTGAGGGTATCTTGAACAGTCTTTCTGATTCCTTTTAGCAAAAACACACAGACCTTCTGGCCTCAAAGGTACCAACAATCCTTCCAAAAATAACAAAGGCGAGGAGCCTTAAACTTTGTTTCTTGAAACTCGACTGGTCTCCAGCCTTCAAATAGGGGTTCCTCAGAACTCGACTCCTCAGAATAGCCTGCTGGACCAACCAGGTTACTGCAACTGCCCAGCTGACACCATGGTCGTTGCTCAGGTGTCGCCTGGAATTTCTCCATCTTCTTCCAGACTCTTCTGAGGCAGAACCAAGCCACTTCCAGATGATGTCATCACTGGAACTACCTGTACATCAGGCTCCCAGAGTAAAGTAAAGACCCAAAATCCTTCCTGAAACTCCTCTACCATCTTCCTCCCCTCGGCATACCAATGCTTAATGCTTCTGAGGAATTCACTGCAGATTCCTTGGGTTGACAACTGAGCACAATGCAATAGTTGCTGGCCTGCGTCCAGCCTTACTGAATGGGATGGAGCTGCGGCTTGCATACCTTCTGTAGGGGGCTCTGCCTCTTCATGGTACTCTGTAGTGGTCATTAACTCTCCTGTTCCCCGAGTGTGGTACAATGTGTGTCTCCCTTCAGGCTGAACCACAATAACTGGGGATGGTAGTATCTTCGGAACTACTTGATCGTGGTAATCAAGTCCCCAGGGCAGACAAAAGACTCCAAATCCCCGTCAGTACTCGTCCACTGCACACAGGTCCCCATATTGGTTCTCACCGCTCATGTCCTCCATCTCCTCATTGTCACTGCCAACGCTCATTTGCCATGCAGGCTGTGCCATTTCCGTGGGGAGCCTCCTGCTATGCATCTCACTTCTAGCTCATCGCAGGGAAAATGATGCTGAGCACCTTCTGATGCCACACTTCCTGCGCATCTGGCTCTGTAATGTACCTCTTATTCTGGGCAGGCCTCTCTTCACTGGGAACATCCTTCTTCTGACAGTCACTCGTGGGGGCTGAACATCTTTTCGTGCTCTCTGGCGCCACCCACGCCCACGATAGGCAGTATTTCTTCTCTTCACTGCCGCCGTTGCCATCTTAGAATCCGTGCTTCAGGCCGCCATCTTGGGCCGCATGTATTCTGGCGCTCTTCCATCTGCACCATAAGCCACATCTTCTCGCTTTTTTCGTGCGAGGTAGTCGCATCCTCTCGACTACACCCAAGCGAGGTAGCTGTGGCCAAGCTTTGGTCCCCACTCGCTGAAGCATCTTACAGACAAGGGGTCAGTCAGTCCTGGTGTGCTGCTGTGTATGTGGTGCTTCCCACTTACTACTGGTCTGCATGCCTCTTCTGACTCCTGGAATCCCTCTTCTGGAACCAGGGCGTCAAAAATCCAGAAGACACGTGGTTAATAAAAACCAAACTTTTACTTAGAAAATGGCAGTCTGTACATTATTTACAAGCAAGTTTAAAGGATAAGGCCCAACGGGTTGTCATCTTTCCCACACGTACTGGATACAACATTAGCCCTGGTTCTCGGGATAGGTAGCAAATCCCCCTCTCTGGGTTTCCTAGCCCTTGGGGATCTTCCTCACCCCTAGCAGCATATCTGGATTACAATACCTTCCGTCCCATGTGGTTTGAGTCCATCTTTTCCTGTAGCTTTACAAGCTGAGAGTGCCCCTGGCCCCCGACGTCCATCTCGAGGTTGCCCTTGGCCATTCGACGGAATCACAAAAAGGGTATTTACCTCAAGCCACTACCCCGAATATATTAGGCTCACGTTGTCCCTAGCAGCCCAAAAGTCCTGCTGCATACTGACTACTGCCCTCGCATTGACTGGCTTGTCACTTCCTGGACTTGCTACTAACACTCAGTTCCCAATCCCAAACTGGTCTGGCTGTTAACCCTCAACTAACTTTATGCCTGTTGTGTTACTAGGCAAACTTCACCTGCATTCTATACAGTGACATCTTGTGACCGTTAGTTATTACTGCAGCCCACTGGGGACTTACAATTGTTAGAACAAGGAAATATATCAGGAACAAAACATTATTCACATCCTACACCACAGTAGCATTGATGTCTTCAAAGGGATCACGGCAGCTGGTCCTTCTCCTTACACCTACTCCAATGTTTTTTTACTTAGCATTGCCAAGACACCTGCATGTGTATGATACCCTAGGAAAATTGATTGACATTTTCTTCACATCTTGGACCTTATTCATTGATTCTGGCATTTTGTACATTTTGGGTGCCAGTATTAATGAAAAAAGAACTGCACCTAATTCATTAGTGTTCCTCCAATACCTTTACATTGATACACAGTGTCCGCACACCTTGCAAGCCCCAGGGGGTCACTCCAATGGGAGGATGCTCCCGATACATACAGTACAGACCAAAAGTTTGGACACACTTTCTCATTTAAAGATTTTTCTGTATTTTCTTGACTATGAAAATTGTAAATTCACACTGAAGGCATCAAAACTATGAATTAATTCATGTGGAATTATTTACTTAATAAAAAAGTGTGTAACAACTGAAATTATGTCTTATATTCTAGGTTCTTCAAAGTAGCCACCTTTTGCTTTGATGACTGCTTTGCACTCTCTTGGCATTCTCTGGATGAGCTTCAAGAGGTAGTCACATGAAATGGTTTTCACTTCACAGGTGTGCCCTGTCAGGTTTAATAAGTGGGATTTCTGGCCTTATAAATGGGGTTGGGACCATCAGTTGTGTTGTGCAGAAGTCTGGTGGATACACAGCTGATAGTCCTACTGAATAGACTGTTAGAATTTGTATTATGGCAAGAGAAAAGCAGCTAAGTTAAGAAAAACGAGTGGCCATCATTACCTTAAGAAATGAGGGTCAGTCAGTCCGAAAAATTGGGAAAACTTTGAAAGTGTCCCCAAGTGCAGTTGCAAAAACCATTAAGCCCTACAAAGAAACTGGCACACATGAGGACCGCCCCAGGAAAGGAAGACCAAGAGTCACCTCTGCTTCTAAAGATAAGTTTATCCGAGTCACCAGCCTGAGAAATCGCAGGTTTACAGCAGCTCAGATTAGAGACCAGGTCAATGCCACACAGAGTTCTAGCAGCAGACACATCTCTACAACTGTTAAGAGGAGACTTTGTGCAGCAGGCCTTCATGGTAAAATAGCTGCTAGGAAACCACTGCTAAGGACAGGCAACAAGCAGAAGAGACTTGTTTGGGCTAAAGAACACAAGGAATGGACATTAAACCAGTGGAAATCTGTGCTTTGGTCTGATGAGTCCAAATTTGAGATATTTGGTTCCAACCACTGTGTCTTTGTGCGACGCAGAAAAGGTGAACGGATGGACTGTACATGTGTGACTGGTGTGATGGTGTGGGGGTGCTTTGCTGGTGACAGTGTTGGGGATTTATTCAAAATTGAAGGCATAGTGAACCAGCATGGCTACCACAGCATCTTGCAGCGGCATGCTATTTCATCCGGTTTGCATTCAGTTGGACCATCATTTATTTTTCAACAGGACAATGACCCCAAACACACCTCCAGGCTGTGTAAGGGCTATTTGACCAAGAAGGGGAGTGATGGGGTGGTACGCCAGATGACCTGGCCTTCCCAGTCACCAAACCTGAACCCAATTGAGATGGTTTGGGGTGAGCTGGACCGCAGAGTGAAGGCAAAAGGGCCAACAAGTGCTAAGCATCTCTGGGTACTCCTTCAAGATTGTTGGAAGACCATTTCCGGTGACTACCTCTTGAAGCTCATCAAGAGAATGCCAAGCAGTCATCAAAGCAAAAGGTGGCTACTTTGGAGAACCTAGAATATAAGACATAATTTCAGTTGTTTCACACTTTTTTGTTAAGTATATAACTCCACATGTGTTAATTCATAGTTTTGATGCCTTCAATGTGAATTTACAATTTTCACAGTCATGAAAATACAGAAAAATCTTTAAATGAGAAGGTGTGTCCAAACTTTTGGTCTGTACTGTACCTCCCGCTCTGATAGGATCTCATCAGCAATTAGTGCTACGACGGAAGCCGCAGTTCACTCATTCCAGTAAGAACTTTGTTCCCAATTTTGCCACTATATATGTGGCAGTACTTATGTTACATCACATACCAATGATCTCAGGGTGTAATGGTCTTCACTGCAACAAGTCTTATCATCTAGATTGGTGCAGTAGCGCGGTAGTTTCATATTTTGACTTAGTTTGTATAGTTTCTAGACAGGACGGCACACAGGACCTGTCAAACTATCAGCAGCTTTAGTTACCAGTAGCCTGCAAGCACCATGGTGTTTAATTTTGTTTTTTCGAATCAATGTTTGAAAGAAGTTTTATATTTTAGTTTCCTATTACTTCATGAACTTCAAACAGCAAAGATAGTGTGTGCACAAAGCCTGCACAACAGTACAGAGTCCCTAATATAGAGCAGTAGGCCCATGTGTTAAAGAAGCACTCCCATGAAGATAATTTTTAGAAATGTGTGTATATGTGTATGCAGTCTAGTGTGTGTGTTGTTAAGGTCACATACTGCCGCCTTCTCTGAGATCCAATGCTGTTCTGCTCTTCTGCACAGTGATGTCTGTGCTCTGCAGACTTTACGGCTCTATGCGTGAGCTCGACGTCTCTTTTACAATGTAAGACCCTCTTCACACTTCCGTTTTTTATGTCCATATGCAGTTGATTTATTAAAGGCGGCAAATATGGACATACACACACCCACTGTATTCAATAGTGGTGCGCACCCTGCGTCCATGTGAAAAACCTGCAGACATGTAAGTTTTTTAGTCAGCATGGACAAAATGCGTGCCACACACGTGCACACTGAAGACACACGGATGACTTCCATGACACTTTGCACTGACGAGTTGCAACACCCCGAAACACAATGTCTGCAAATTGATTTTAGTTTTGGCTTTTATCCTAAGTCACGTGACAAGGCTTGTTAGAGAGTCGATATAGACTTTTAGGATTGCTAATTCCTATAGGTGGCACTAGAGTTCTAGTCCTCTTCCTCTCTGAAGAAACAATTTGCATATTTCCCAGAGGAGCATTGCGACTTAAATGTCTCCTTACCTCGGCATGTCAGGCTTGACATGTCACTCTCCGCAAGGAGGAACTTTACTCCTTGGATCCCGGTTAGACGCCTCTCACCCAGCCAAACCAGATATCACACTTTGCACCGATGAGGGGCAGTACCCCAAAACACAGTGTCTGCAAATTGAGATTTTGGTTTTGGTTTTTATCTTAAGTCATGTGACAAGGCTCGTCAGAGGGTTGATATTGACTTTTAGGATTGCTACTTCCTATAGGTGGCACTAGAGTTCTAGTCTTTTTCTACCCAGCTAATTCTTCTCTTTTCTTTGCTCTTTGTAGAAACAGGAAGTCTCTTGCCCCTGCAGTTATCATACCCTCTCTTCAACTCCTGAGTCCTGACTCAGCTGCTCCCTCCTTAAAAGCATTGAGTGTTACACATAAAATGCCATGAGCAAAATGCTAGTTATCCAGTGGAATACCCTTCACACATCTGTCTCTTTCACATCATTGAGTAATGCGTGGGACTGGCACAGAGAGCTGTCTCTCTTCACAGAACAAATAGGATTATCTAGGAGTCATAATGAAATCATTCAGAAATTGATGTTGAAAAGTGCAGTCAACTTATGACCCAGCCATGTGAATTTATTTACAAAGCTTCACCTGTTAACCTCACCTGTGGAATTTTCTTCTAATCACAGCTAAATTACATGATTATTTCGATAGTCACCATACACAAGACAACCAGAAGTACTTTGCTACAGAAATACGTTCAATAATAATTACTTGTAGTGACATGAACACTGGTATATTTTATGAGGTTGACCATGGATATTGATGAAATCTTGTCAGTAGTGATGAGGTTGTACCAGACTCCTAGCATCCATGCACGGACCTCCGAACAAAGACTTTTTCACGGAAGTCCGTCATAATGTTCGGGTTCGCCAGACGAACAAAGCTTGTTGAAAGGCTGCTACAGCGAATCAACAAGCTTTTGGGCTGTGGGCACTTCCGGAGCCATCACAGCCAGGCCAAGAACTGGCATGACTGTGATTGGCTGGTGCACCATGTGTCCATTCTTGTAGAAAGGCTGGTCATGTGACTGTATTGTGTTCATTGTGCGCTGTCAGTGTTGTTCTCTGTGCCATATCAGCCTCATGTTGTGTGCAATATAAGCCTCATGCTCTCTGCCCGAAAATACTGTTCCTGTGTGCCATAACAATGTTGTGTAGACTGCCCTAAAAACCTTTTCCTGTGTGGCATAGCAGAGTTGTGTAGACTGCCCTAAAAGCCTGTTCCTGTGTGCCATAGTAGAGTTATGCAGACTGCCCTTATAGCCTGTTCCTGTGTGCCATAGAAGCCTTGAGTAGACTGCCCTAGAAGAGTGTTCCTGGGTGCCATAACAGCCTTGTGTAGACTGCCCTAAAAGCCTGTTCCTGTGTGCCATTACCAGCATTGTTTAGACAGCCCTAAAAGCCTGTTCCTGTGTGCCATTACCAGCATTGTTTAGACAGCCCTAAAAGCCTGTTCCTATGAGCTATACCAGTGTTGTGTAGTCTGTCCTAACTGCCTGTTTCTCTGTGTTATAAAAGCCTTGTGGTCTGTACCATAAAAGTCTATTGTTCTGTGTCAAAAATCTTATTGCTTTATCCTATATAAACCTTGTAGTCTGAGGCAAAAAATTCTATTGCTCTGTGCCATATAAGCCTTGTACTCTGAGTCCAAAAAATCCTATTCTGTGCCATATAGCCTTGCACGCTGAGGCAAAAAAAATCCTATTGCTCTGTTGCATGAAAAGCTTGTACTCTGTGGCATAAAATCCTGTTGTTCTGTGCCATATAAACCTTTTACTCTGTGACAAAAAATCATATTGCTCTGTGTCATATAAACCTTGTACTCTGAGGCAAAAATCCTATTGCTCTGTTGCATAAAAACCTTGTGTCGGCACAGCAATTTATCTTAATTAAGCAGACATCTATTTTCAGGAAGCCAGGAGGAATACACGGTTATCTATTGTTGACATTTTAATTTATGTGTTTATTTCTGGTTGGTCAAGAAAGCACAGACTTTTGTTCATATAAGCCTGTAATATTGACTTGTAAGTTGACATTTGATGTAACATATTGTGCTGTTATCTTGGATGACTAGTGTTACAGGGTCACTGAAACATGACGTTTGCTGATATGTTGATTACACATTGTCCAGGCCAGCCAGTTCGCAGACTTGCAAAACAGAGGAGGAAAAACTATGCAAATAGATTAAATAATCAAATAATGCAAGTTGATCTAATCACCATTCTTCTCCTTTACCTGTGAATGCTGATGTGTAGCCCAGCTGTGTCTGGAGCCACATGTTCC
>VIAB01002608.1:59840-77033 GCA_009801035.1 Oophaga pumilio | reverse complement strand
CCTGTCCTCTGCCTTTGACACAATTGACCACTGCCTCCTACTACAGATCCTCTTTTACTCTGGCGTCAAAGACCTTGCCCTATCCTGGATCTCCTCATTTCTTTCCAACCGCACATTTAGCGTCTCCCACTCCCATACTACCTCCGCATCCGACCCGCTCTCTATTGGAGTCCCTCAAGGCTCTATTCTAGGACCCCCTATTCTTCTCAATCTATACCCTTGGCCTGGGACAACTCATAAAGTCCTATGGCTTCCAGTACCATCTGTACGCTGATGATACTCAGATCTACCTCTTGGGCCCAGACGTCACGTCGCTTCTGTCCAAATACTGGAGTGTCTATCAGCCATATCCTCCTTCTTCTTTTCTCACTTCCTCAAGGTCAAGGTGGACGAATTTGAATTCATAATCTTTCCTCCATCTCACATATCTTCCCTACCTGATCTATCACAATAATAGGCATCAAGCTTTCAACTGTACCGGAAATCCGCTGCCTCTGAGTAACCCTTGACTCTAGCATCCAAAACTTCTTTAACCCCTTAGTGGCCGAGCCAATTCTGACCTTAATGACCAAGCCAATTTTTACAATTCTGACCACTGTCGCTTTCTGAGGTCATAACTCTGGAACGCTTCAATGGATCCCACTGATTCTAAGATTATTTTTTCGTGACATAATTGTACTTTAGGATAGTGGTAAAAATTTCTTTGATATGACTTGCATTTATTTATGAAAAAAGAAACGAAAATTTGGCAAAAATTTGGAAAATTTTGCAATTTTCAAACTTTTAATTTTTGTGCCCTTAAATCAGAGAGTCAAAATAGTTAATAAATAACATTTCCCACATGTCTACTTTACATCAGCATAATTTTGGAAACCTATATTTTTTTTTAGGACGTTAAAGGGTTAAAATTTGACGAGCGATTTCTCATTCCTACAACAAAATTTACAAAACAATTTTTTTTAGAGACCACCTCACATTTGAAGTGCCTTTGGGGGATCAATATGATAGAAAATACCCAAAAGTGACACCATTCTAAAAACTGCACCCCTCAAGGGGCGCAAAACCACATTCATGAAGTTTATTAACCCTTAAGGTGCTTCACGAAAACTAAAGTAATATGGATGGAAAAAATATCATTTAACTTTTTTCACAAAAAATTTACTTTAGACCCAAATTTTTTTATTTCACAAGGGTAACAGGAGAAAACGGACCACAACATTTGTTGGGCAATTTCTCCTGAGTACGCTGATTATCCCATATGTGGAGGAAAGCCACTGTTTGGGTGCATGGCAGGGCTCAGAAGGGAGGGAGCATTGTTTGACTTTTTGAACTCAAAATTGGCTGGAATCGATGGCGGGCACCATGGCGCGTTTGGAGGCCCCCTGATGTACCTAAACAGGGGAAACCACTCAATTCTAAGGAATAAGGCCCCTTAACTGCCGCTGTTAAAAGGCGTATCGGAAGTCGCTAAGGGGTTAAAATTCCACATTTTAATATATTCAGGTTAAAAATAGATAGAGAGAGACAAAAAGTGATGTGACTAGGAAAGGGGGGATTTACAGGCAAACGCGTTTTGGAAATAGTTCCTTAATCATGGCATACTCATGCATTTAATGGTGCTCTATCTATAAACAATAATAATAATAATTATACGGTTGGATTGCACATTTAATTTATTGTAGCATTTTTATGACCTTATTGCCGTTTTCTGTGGCCAGATATTGGCTGTGAATTAATAGTAAAATATGCAATGTGCTACAAACAGCGCAGTTTTGATGGTAGTTGTGTTTTGTAATATTTTGGTGCATTATTGTAAACACAGCATGCTGTAGGTATGGGGCTATTTAAGGCATTTTCTCTATAGAAAAGAAGGCATGAAAAAAAAAAAACCACCTGCTTCTAAAAGGGTAAGAAAAAGAAAACAAGTCCACAAAATGTATACAACTTGTGCCCTTTTTTACTAGCCAGAGAAAACAAGAAAAAAAAATGTATGAAGGCAGTCTTGTGTACATTCACAAAGATGAAGTCATCTGGTATTTCTATTTTTTATTCCACGGCAGAGCAGATCCCACAATTTTTTCTGGGTTTATTTCTGGGGTACAATGCATTACTGGTTGTGCCAGACTCGTCCTGATGTCAGATCTAAAAACACTGCATGCAGCATTTTCAGTAATAAACACTGAATCAGACCTATGATGTACATAATTTTTGGACCAGACCATTGGGTACATAATTTTTGGACCAGACCATTGGGTACATAATTTTTGGACCAGACTATTGGATACATAATTTTTGGACCAGACCATTGGGTACATAATTTTTGGACCAGACCATTGGATACATAGCTTTTGGGCCAGACCATTGGGTACATAATTTTTGGACCAGACCATTGGATATATAGCTTTTGGGCCAGACCATTGGGTACATAATTTTTAGACCAGACCATTGGGTACATAATTTTTAGACTAGACCATTGGGTACATAATTTTTAGACCAGACCATTGGGCACATAATTTTTAGACCAGACCATTGGGTACATAATTTTTAGACCAGACCATTGGGTACATAATTTTTAGACGAGACCATAGGGTACCTAATTTTTAGACCAGACCATTGGGTACATAGTTTTTGGACTAAACCATTAGATACATATTTTCTTGACCAGACCATTGGGTACATAATTTTTAGACCAGATCATTGGGTACATAATTTTTAGACCAGACCATTGGGTACATAATTTTTAGACCAGACCATTGGGTACATAGTTTTTGGACTAAACCATTGGATACATAATTTCTTGACCAGACCATTGGGTACATAATTTTTGGACCAGACCATTGGGTACATAACTTTTGTGATTGTGTCCAGCTCTGGCATAAAACATAAACTAACCTAAGAATGAAACTTAGGATCTGACTTATTGGTATATACTGGTACTTTTTGGAGACATGGTTAAGTGGGTTTGGAGTGGACCACTAGAGTACTATAATCCTAAGAGCAGACTGACCAAAGCTTTGAAGTCCAGAACTAGGACATGTATTCCTTGCCCCAGGAATACCTTCAAATACTCAAGAATATCATCCCAAATTGCACATGCACTATTCCTCTTTCGCCTGACCATGAGATTGTCCATCAAATTGGGATTGATGGTAAATATAAGAGATGAAGCGTCCAGCAGAAGACAAACCCCCTCTGGACCTTATTGATGATAGTGAACACTACACCAATATTCATCCTCTTTTGTGAAAATGATAATAATTCAGTTGAGCCATCACTTTCTGGGAAAGCTGGGTGACAATCACCATGGCCACCATGACAGTTCCCAAACCAAAAGGGTTATGTGGCGACTAATCTTTCCTAAAAATCTGACCTACAAAACTGCCTAGGAGTGTAAGGATGGAGAATCTTTATGGCTGCTGCATGTCATTGAATCCTGCAGCAAACTGCATGTAATTGTGACAAAGGACAACTTTAATAATAAGATGTTTGTTTGTTTCCATAGAACAGCCTACACTGCTCAGCAGAAACACGGCGGGTTATTTGCAGCATAAATATAATGAGATAAGCGGCATAGAACACAAGAGGCGCTGCTGTAAACATCAGGATTCTATAGGGTTAACTATACTTTTCTATATGTCTGATGTATATGATTTACCAATGGATGCGTTCTTCATGACACGCTATCATCAGAAAACGTACATGTATTTTTTTTCATAGTACGATCTTTAAGAAAAATCACAATTAGTAACCTTACAATTCTCACGCTGGCCTCAGGGGCCATTTTAGACTCTAAGTTCCTGTCCTTTCAGGGATAGTTTTCAGCAGGCTCCTGATCATTAAAGGCAGGGTTACACAGATGATAACACAGGATCCACCATTCACAATAGATGATGTCACAGCTCACCTCCTCCTCCTCCTGTACAATAACTAATAACACCTCTATATACAGTAGATAACACAGGATCCACCATTCACAATAGATGATATCACAGCTCACCTCCTCCTCCTGTACAATGACTGATAACACCTCTATATCCAGTAGATAACACAGGATCCACCATTTACAATAGATGATATCACAGCTCACCTCCTCCTCCTCCTGTACAATGACTGATAACACCTCTATATACAGTAGGTAACACAGGATCCGCCACTCACAATATGTGACATCACAGCTCACCTCCTCCCATCTTTTAACATTGACCTATGCACCAGCGCATAAGATGCTTCAATACAAAATATAGCATCCGAGTCTGTTCACTGCTGCCAATGTACATGTGGATTCCCTAAAGCACCAGTCAAAATTGCAAGATTTCTCATTTTTATTTATAATACAGATAGCAATATGGGAAAATTAATCCATCGCTTAAAGAAATACAAAATAAAAAATTATTTATGCAATAAATTATTTTGCGATGACACATTCATTTAAAGAGAATCGCCATTTTGTCCTGTTTTTGTGATGTTTCTTGTAAACCG
Source organism: Oophaga pumilio (assembly GCA_009801035.1). Lineage (NCBI taxonomy): Eukaryota > Metazoa > Chordata > Amphibia > Anura > Dendrobatidae > Oophaga > Oophaga pumilio. Next base: position 72,554 of record VIAB01002608.1, on the reverse strand, counting down.
TCATTGACGCCTGAGCGGGCGGACGGACCCTATGACGAGTAATTTCTAAATTCGCAAAAACGTAAACATCGTAAATCACAGATGGGACAAACAGTTCTGCTCCCAAGGGGCCAAATGACCGTTACATTAGGTCACTGCTCAAATACTAATTATTTTAACCCCTATTTAACTTTGTCGCTCGATCAAATTAAATACCGAAAGCCATTTTTCATCTCTGCGCTTCCATTATTTCCTCCCCCTTTTTCCAAGGGATGCTTTTTTTTATTTTTCCATCCTATCAGGGCTTATTTTTTTCATGGGACGAGTTGTAGTTTTGAATGACATCATTTATTTTACAATATAATGTACTAAAATGTAGTGAAATGGTGAGAAAAAAAAAAAAATGGAATTTCACCATTGTGTTTTTTTTTTTTTTTTTTTTTTTTTGTATTTTTCCTTTTACTGCATTCATTTGGATATAAAAATGAGCTGACAATTTGGTTCCCCAGGTCATTTGATACCAAACTTGTACAGTTTTTTTTTATTTTACTTTAGTTGCTTAAAAAATTAAGAATATTGTAAAAAAATAATAATTGGGGTTTGTGTTGTCATTTTCCTAAACCCATAGATTTTTTCATTTTTCAGTCGGATTAGCTGTATGAGGACTTGGTGTTTGCCGGACAAGCTCTAGTTTTTATTGGAACAATTACAGTCGGTGAACGTCTTGAGCATATTTGCTTTCATTGCATTTTTCTACAGAGTTGTGGAAATAGCAATTTTGGCCTTTCCAGAGGAGCGATGGGTGCAGAAATGATGCCCCTCCGGGATGGCGCCACTGATCTGTAATGGCAACGGCTGCAGATTTTAGATGCTCAGTATGTTACTTTAATACGCATAGAAAACTCTTCCTATTATTTTCTGAGGTTTTTTTTTTCTTTGAGTTTTCGGGGCAGAATCTCTACGTTTTCGAGGAGTTTTGTATTCGTGCTGAGGATTTTGGAAAGTTTATGCTCCAAAAACGCAGCAAATCCCTGGTGGAGAAAAAAGTGCAAGTTACTGCTTTGAAGCGGCTCCTGATGAAACCTGCTCCAAACTTGGCACCGTCTTATCAAAAGGCAGCAAAACAGTAAAAAAAAAAAAAACACAAATAAAACCTCTTCCAAAATGGCTCTAGGGAAAGAAAAGCTTCTCTAAAAACTCCTCAAAAAAGAACGTTTTTCGAAGCAATGAAGAAGTTGTCATTTTTTGAATGTATCAACAAAATTCCACGCAAACTTATCCCTAGATGGAGCGATTGCATTGCGTCACGTCGGACCCGGTCGCATCAGCCGCTCTTTAGCGCAGTTTTCCTTCTTGCATGAAATAAATAAGTAAACACGTCTGATATTCCCAGGCCGGGAGACAAGCCGCACTGATTTACAGCGGATACAGGCTCCGAATTAGCTAGCAAGACAAGAGGGAACTTTCTGTTTGCTGGAGCAACCATGGAAAAACATGGATACAGAAATATTAATCAGAGAGCGAGGGACAAGCTCTGGCAAGGAATGACGAGGGAGGTGGAGGAGCCCGGCTGGAGATCTTCTTCTCCTTCATGATATTATCCTGGGGAAAGTTTAACTATTTCAGCACGACATATGTCATAAACAGGCTCGGACTGGCCCATAAGGGATCAGGGGAATCCACCCGGTGGGCCAAGGTGGAGTCATGGGCCCTCAAGCCCACTATATGGGCAGTACTTGGCATAATTGACATAATTCACTCTGTACAGAAAAAGCAGCATCTCATCATTCATTAACCAAACTACCCAGTTCATTATTATATAGATATAGGTAAATTTGTGAACGAGGGGAGTGTAATATTTGCATGCACGTGAAGAGTGGGCCCACTAAGGTCATTGTTACTGGTGGGCCCTTGGCACCCAAGTCCGACACTGGTCGTAAGTAAAAACAAAATATATCAAAGAGTTTTCCACCACTAATTACAAATCCAACATTGACTTTTTCCTGCCAAGTGTCACTATTTTCAGGGCTGTGGAGTCGGAGTTGGAGTCAGCGTCATGGAAATTGAGGAGTTGTAGTCGGAGTCGGAGGTTTGGCTTACCAACTCCACAGCCCTGGTATGAGGGAGTTGGAGTCATGGAGTCGGAGTTGGAGTCGGAGGTTTGGCTTACCAACTCCACAGCCCTGGCTATTTTCCTATTCGGCATGGTGGTCACGGGAAATTCCTGATTCACAATTTCGACACTTGTCTCGTTCTGGAAGTATCAGCTTTCTCTTTCGGGTTTGGTCACATATGGAGCATCATAACTGATCTTGCATAAATTTTCAGTCGGAAGTACATCCTCGAAACGTGCGTCGGGGCGTCGTTCTACCACCCACGCCGAGAGGAGACTCAGGCAGGCTAAGCAACAAATAGAAAGGTCGACGAGAAACTGCCATGGCGAAAAGTCTCGCATGGGAACCAATGGGTGTACGGTGCGACTATAGGGATTGTGACTAGGCAGCAAAAAAGGGCAAAAAAATGTTCAATCTGGAAGGGCTTTAAAAGGATTATGAGGTTAGAAACCTTTTAAAAGGGTATTCCGTCTTTTACTATTTAATCATCTATCCATGGTATAAGTAAAATAAAGGGTCTGACAGCTGGTACACCTCCCAGTATTAGGGTGCTCGGAGACCCAACTCCACCCTCCAGCAGGGGTGTACAGTAATGGCTGCAGAGGTTGTGGTGCACCCAGGTCCTGGAGCTTAGGAGGCCCAAAAAATCCCCTTGGTCTATATGATGAGATCAATAATATTAATTTGCATTGGAGATTTTGCGTTATGCCACTGCCCACCAGGACGATCACAGACTTATACAAGTATGGAGGAGCAGATTACATGCTTGGCCAATGTTTAACACATCTCCATCACCCACTGTTATACTGGAAGGAGAAGAACTAGGGTCTGGGGTTTGGGTTTGGGTATCAGTGGCTGAACCTCAATCAATCTAATGATTAGCTCCCTTAGGGTGCAGCCAGACGGCCGTATCATTCTACATAGACATGCATGAAGCTGTGACGCTTGAGTGGGGAGAGCTGCCGGCCAGTCCGTTCATGGCGTTCCAATCCAGCTCTGATTTATACAACAGTCTGAGCATGCCCTTAGCATAATGATGGGTAGAGGACTCCTTTAAAGGAGAATTCAAGTCGCCATTGATATTACTGGCGTAGCCAGCAATCCTAACTTTTTTGATGGGTTAAAAAACATTTTTTTCTACACATCTTGTCACCTCCAGGGGAGTGAATGGGAAGTGGATGCATGAACTGCCAAGAGAAGAGGGCATAGGCCGATAGAGGAATGGGTGATACGTCTCACCTGATGAGGTGGCTCCTTGAAGTCTTTGGCCCAGATGAACAGTTGTTATGTTTGGCCCAGCTATGTCAGGCACACATAATCCTGGAGGATGCACAGAAAGGTAACCGTTAAAAGCTTGATATGCATTCACTCACACTTTCAGACACACCCACTAGGGGTATAAAAGGAAGTGAGATGTAGCTGAGGCAGACAGTTTCAGTCCAGTTGAAGCAGGAGAGAGTCATCCTCAGTCAGTTTCCTGTCGTCGGACAGTGCAGATCAGTGCTGTCTAGCTCCGGGTGGCTCAGGAGTGAGTCATCCCCAGTTTGTCTCCTGTCTTAGGACAGTGGAGTTTCAGCGTTCAGCACATTCTGGACTTGGAAGATACTGAGAGCTGCTCAGTGAGCTCTAAAGGAAGAATTGACTTTTACCATCAAAGCTACAGTGCTTATGTTAAGAGCGAGAGCAGGGCGAAGGGCGCAGTGGAGAAGACAGATAGAGAAGTGCTACAGGTACTGGATTACCTGCACTAATTGCCGGACGCCGGGGTCCGAAGGGTTGCTAGTGTTTCAAGCCTAGTAACAAGACAACCGGAGGCTTTCTGGACTACCAGTCGCAGAGAGTGGCCCTCAGTGCTGATACGAAACCAGAGTCAGGTAGAACAAGAACTTTGAGTCAGTGCACGACAAAAGTAAAGAACTTGATTCTCACCACCTAGAAGGCTCTACCTCAATGTCAGCCGGGCGGTACAGCTATTGAGAAAGCTGGAGATTAAAAGAGTTAACTTCGCTTCAGGCAAGTTTGGACTCAAAATACATGTAAAGTTAAAGGAGGCCTCTAACCTGCTCAGCGGTTATCCTGACGTGCATTCTCCACCCCGACCAGCTCCCCGGGACCTGCTTAAACCATCTACAAGTAAAAAGGTATGGAAAGAGCTTGCCTTGTTTGAGACTGTTTCATTTATCTGCACCATCACCATAGACTCAGAGGGACCAGTCCCACCTGTGGGGGACCCAACACCTGGCTGCCATAACATCCCCTCAGAGTTCTACCTTGCAGCGCTGGTCTTAGTGATCAGAATCCACAGGTTGCGTCACGAATAATCATCTACAAATCCCCTGTAAATATCCCCTATTGCATGACCGCCAGGGCCACAGACCGAGCCACAGCTACCAGTGACATCTCCCATAGAAATCAATGGGCTCGGTGCCGAGTACCCCATAGCCCTGGTACCCACTATGTGGTGCGAGTCAGTTATATAGCACGGACAGATGACATTGGCGCAGCAGGGAGATCCAGATGGAGGAACAGAAGCAGTGATGGTAGAACAGTAACAAGAGGAACAAACAGGAATAACAGGATCAGATGAAGCAGAGTAAACTCAGCAATGAGGAATTGTGGAAGCAGAACTAAGTAGAACAATGATATAGCAGAGCTATGTTTGTCACAGAGTCCAATGCAGAAGTGTACAAATATGTAGCACAGTAATTAGAAATTTAGCAGAGCTGGATTTGCCGCACAGTCAAAGGCAGAAGTGGCCTGCAGAATAGCAGAGCAACCTGTGATGTAGCAAAGCTAGGTTTGTCACAAGGTCTATGGAAGACAATCCACAGTGATAACTACCTGAACACTGAGGCGGCGTACTGGCACCTGAGAGCGTGATGTCAGAGAGGTACTCCTGGTTGCAATGGCAACACAATGTGCTGAGGAGCAGAGAAAGGCGAAAATTGGAGGACACATTGGCTGGCACTGAATCCAGGAGATGTGTGTAATGGGCATTGTCATATTGATCAAAGACCCGTTGCCTCCTTTGGCCATGGACCTTTAACCAAGAAAATTGTGCAAGGACAATAATCCATCCATCCACCGGCTGCTGAAAGATGTTGGCCACCTAAGCCATAGCCACCGCTCATGTATCACACAGTAAATGTGAGTGATTTCTATCAGGGTTACTCACACCTCCTTCTCATGGACACTCAGTTCCCTATTTCCACACATGTTCCCCTTCCTTTGTTTATTCCTAAAAGTGTCATTTTAGGTGCGATTGATAGAAGATGCAGTAGGACACCATTGTTCAACATCCTGTCATTTCTCACTGGTAACTTCTTTGTGACAAAGGTTGTCAAATCCTGACATCAATCATATACCACAGGAAGCGAGAGGACCCCCATATGGCGCGGACTCCCCTATTTCCCTTTTTCGGTACATTTGTGTGAAAAAGTGCCCCCTTCCTGATTTTCTATTCTTTTGTATGTTTGTCACACTTAATTGTTTCAGATCATCAAACAAATGTAAATAGTAGACAAAGATAACACAAGTAATCACAAAATGCAGTTTATAAATGAAGGTCTTTATTATTAAAAGAAAAGAAATCCAAACCTACAGGGCCCTGTGTCAAAAAGTGATTACCCTTCCCTTCCCCACCACCCCTCTTAAAACATAAACCAACTGTGGTTTATCACATCTTTTGGAAGCTGAGTTCAGATTCCCTAGCCATACCCAGGCCTGATTACTGTCACAGCTGTTCTCAATCAAGAAATCACTTAAATAAGACATGCCTGACAAAGTGAAGTAGAGCAAAAGATCCTCAACAGCTAGACATCATGCCGCAATGTAAAGAAATTCTTGAACAAATGAGAAACAAACAGTGGTGAACCTTCCCAGGAGAGGCTGGCTGACCAAAATTACCCCAAGAGTGCAGCGACGACTCATCCAAGTGGTCACAAAAGACCCCACAACAACACCAAAAGAACTGCAGGCCTCACTTGTCTCAGTTAAGGTCAGTGTTAATAACCCAAACATAAGACAGAGACTGAGGAAAAATGGCCTTTGTGGCAGAGTTCCAAGATGAAAACCACTGCTGAGCAATAAGAACATAAAGGCTCATCTCAGTTTTGCCAGAAAACATCTTGATGATCCTCAAGACTTGGGAGAATACTATGTGGACTGACAAGACAAAAGTTGAACTTTTGGAAGGTGTATGTCCCATTGACATAGAAGTAACACAGCTTTTCAGAAAAGGAATATCATACCAACAGTAAAATATGGTGGTAGCGTGATGGTCTGGGGCTGTTTTGCTGCATCAGGACCTGGAAGACTTTCTGTAGCAACTGGAACCATGAATTCCACTGTATCCAAAAAATCCTGAAGGAGAATGTTGCCGGCTATTTGTTTGTGACCTCAAGCAGAAGCGCACTTGGGTTATGCAGCAGGACAATGATCCAAAACACACCAGCAGGTCCATCTCTGAATGGCTTAAGAAAAACAAAATTAAGACTTTGGAGTGGCCTAGTCAAAGTCCTGACCTTAATCCGATTAAGATGCTGCGGTATGACCTTAAAAAGGCGGTTCATGCTCAGAAACCCTCCAGTGTGGCTAAATTGCAACAATTCTGCAAAGACGAGTGGCCAAAATCCCTCCATAGGGTTGTAAATGACTCATTGCCAGTTATCACAGACACTTAACTGCAGTTGTTAATGCTAAGGGCGGCACAACCAGTTATTAGGTTTAGGGGGTAATCACTTTATCACACAGGACCCTGTAGGTTTGGATTTCTTTTTCCCTTAATAATAAAGACCTTCATTTATAAACTGCATTTTGTGATCACTTGTGTTATATTTGTCTAATATTTACATTTGTTTGGTGATCTGAAACATTTAAGTGTGAGAAACATGCAAAAGAATAGGAAATCAGGAAGGGGGCAAATACCTTTTCCCCCAACTCTATTTATAGCATACCCAGGGCATATGTCATGTTTATGCTGATCATTTGCGCACATTTGGTAAAGGGTTTGTCTACCTTTGGGGACTTTGCTTTTACTTAAAGGCATACATTTGGGGCTAAAAGTGATATTCGCATTTGTATTTCATGAAAAATTTTGCATCGTTTTGCTTTTCCATGTTTTGTTTCTTTGCACTTTCAACTTTGATAAGGTCTTTGGTCATAAATCAGCTGAGAGGAGCTCAGTAAAAAGCAGATAAGAGAGATACAAATTCTCCAGTCAGACCATCAGAACATGCTCACTGACTGATTTTCAGTTAACTCATTCCGCTGCCAGCAACAGACATTGTAAGACAAAGACAAACGGAAGGCAAACGGTGTCAAGTGTTTAATGAAGGCCAATTGCAAAAAAATATTTATATCCCCAATTGCAAGCATTTAGAAACTAACCGTTGTTTTCATTTTTATTTAACAAATCAACATTACACATGAAAAAAATGTAATATATGTTATCACAGAAATCTGCTTCTTTCTCCTCCTGGACTGATCTTTCACTTTCAGTCTGTATTTGATTAAAACATATTCTCACATTACTGACGTAGATTTTTAAAAGCACCAACTGTAATATCCTATAAAGAGGAGAAGGGGAAGGAGCTAGAGGCAGACACAGACATTCTGCTGCAAGTTTCATAAAACTTCATGAGCACACCTGTAATTTCCTATAAAAGTGAGAAGCTATAGGCAGACACAGACATTCTGCTGCAAGTTCTATAGAACTTTATGAGCACCAACTGTCATTTCCTAAGAAGGGGAGAAGCTATAGGAAGACAAAGACATTCTGCTGCAAGTTCTATAGAACTTCATGAGCACCAACTATCATTTCCTAAGAAGGGGAGAAGCTATAGGCAGACAAAGACATTCTGCTGCAAATTCTATAGAACTTTATGAGCACCAACTGTGATTTCCTAAGAAGGGGAGAAGCTATAGGCAGACAAAGACATTCTGCTGCAAGTTCTATAGAACTTTATGAGCACTAACTGTCATTTCCTAAGAAGAGGAGAAGCTATAGGCAGATACAGACATTCTGCTGCAAGTTCTATAGAACTTTATGAGCACCAACTGTCATTTCCTAAGAAGGGGAGAAGCTATAGGCAGACAAAGACATTCTGCTGCAAATTCTATAGAACTTTATTAGCACTAACTGTCTTTTTCTATAAAGGGAAGAAGCTAGAGGCAGACACAGACATTCTGCTGCAAGTTCCATAGAACTTTATGAGCACCAACTGTCATTTCCTTAGAAGGGGAGAAGCTATAGGCAGACGCAGACATTCCGCTGCAAGTTCTATAGAACTTTATGAGCACCAACTGTCATTTCCTAAGAAGGAGAAAAGCTAGAGGCAGACACAGACATTCCGCTGCAAGTTCCATAGAACTCTATGAGCACCAACTGTCATTCCTAAGAAGGGGAGAAGCTGGAGACAGACATAGATATTCCACTGCAAGTTTCATAAAACTTTATGAGCACCAACTGTCATCTCCTATCTCAGTAATGGGAAATTCTGTATTCACAGAAGGCACATTTTACCTATGAAGTGAGAGTGAAAGATCAGTCCAGGAGGAAAAAGCAGATTTATCTGATAAGATATATTACAGAGTTGCTTATTTTCATGTGTACTATTGATTTATGAAATAAATAATATGATGGTTACGCTAAATAAAAAAAGAGCGGGAGGAAATCCCCATTAAGAAAATCTACCACCACAGATTTTTTTTCACTTAGGTTTTAGGGCATTTAGCTACTTCTTCCCCTGCAGAGCCCTTTGGGCCCCATGCATGCCCCTGCACCCCAGCGACACCACTGCTGTACCGCCTTGTACGTGATGACAGACCCTCCTTTGGTGTAGGGCGGTACAGAATCCCTATCCTCTCCTCCAGATGTCTGGGATAATATGGACGTATCACATAGCTCTGTGTATATTCTCAGGACTCTTGTGAAGTCATGCAATTATGTACAAGAAATTCACAGTCAGATTATCACTTAGTAATAACCTTGTAGTGATCTGTGCAGCAGACACCAGCTGGGCCCATTATTACTGCCCTAGGAAGGACAGGGTTAGAGCGCCACCTAGCAGTCAAATGTTGTCACAGCATCATGAACAGATAGAAAATAGAAATATAGACAGATAGATAGAAAGCTTGATAGATTAAAAGGTAATACATAGTTAATTAGTGCAAACATATTTTTGGTACATAGGAAGGAACTGCATTTACAGAAAAGATCAGATATCTATCTATATGAGGGTCAGATGAAGCGTAAGTGAATGCAAAATGGCTGATACCCCGTTCCCCACCATGTAACTCTCTCCCGTGATATACACTTTTGGATTTTGGAAATAAAGGAAGTTTTGTTATGCAGGTGGGTGAGTGCCGTAAATTCTTCTCTCTGATTATTATATGTATTTTATATTTAATTTGAATAATTTAATTTTAGAAGAGATAGGAATAAAAAAAGAACTATTAAGTTCCACAAAGAAATAATTCTATATAGATACTATAAAAGTGACCAGCATGACTGATAATTTAGATAAGTGAATAGAAAGTAAATAGACAGATATTAGATATGTAGGATAGAAGATAGATATAAATATTGATACACAGAAATCAAAGCAGTACTGTGTATGCGCAAAAATATATGCAAACATTGACAATAGGAAATGTAGTCTGCATTACTGCTATAAAGAATATAATTATAAAATTAAAACAAAGGTATTTTAGTGCAAAAATTGGCTAATGCATGTGTACCCACCTGCCAGGACAAGGTGTAACTTCCACTGGTAGGACCCTTTTGTTTATAGATAGATAGTAGATAAATAAATGGAAAGAGAAAAATAGAGACATTAAAGATTGTAAATAGACAAATAGATACATAGTAAACACATGCATTTTTGAATAGATATATAGTAGATAGAAGAAAGAAATAACAGATGATTAATAGAAAGAAAAAGATAGAAGATAGATAACTTATATTTTGAGATAAATAGTTATGTGTTGAGGGAATTAACCATTCTAAACAATGCAAAAGAAATCATGTAGACAGTGAAAGCCAATTTGAAAAAGATTCTACAATGATAGTAGGTTTTCATGACAAGAATCCATTAGAATCCTTTATACTTAGGTAACATAGAAGATAGGAAAGTATTACCACTCCCTGACCTGCTGCTGTGCCCAGTCCTTCCTCCATGGTGCTGTGCCCTCTCCTTCCTCCATGGTGCTGTGCCCATGCCTTCCTCCATGGTGCTGTGCCCAGTCCTTCCTCCATGGTGCTGTACCCAGTCCTTCCTGCATGGTGCTGTGCCCACTCCTTCCTCCATGGTGCTGTGCCCATGCCTTCCTCCATGGTGCTGTGCCCACGCCTTCCTCCATGGTGCTGTGTTCAGTCCTTCCTCCATGGTGCTATGTTCAGTCCTTTCTCCATGGTGCTGTGCCAAGTCCTTCCTCCATGGTGCTATGTTCAGTCCTTTCTCCATGGTGCTGTGCCAAGTCCTTCCTCCATGGTGCTGTGCCCACTCCTTCCATGGTGCTGTGCCCACGCCTTCCTCCATGGTGCTGTGCCCAGACCTTCCTCCATTGTGCTGTGCCCAGTTCTTCCTCCATGGTGCTGTGCCCACTCCTTCCTCCATGGTGCTGTGCCCAGTCCTTCCTCCATGGTGCTGTGCCCAGTCCTTCCTCCATGGTGCTGTGCCCACTCCTTCCTCCATGGTGCTGTGCCCACTCCTTCCTCCATGGTGCTCTGTTCAGTCCTTCCTCCATGGTGCTGTGCCCAGTCCTTCCTCCATGGTGCTGTGTTCAGTCCTTCCTCCATGGTGCTGTGCCCAGTCCTTCCTCCATGGTGCTGTGCCCACTCCTACCTCCATGGTGCTGTGCCAACTCCTTCCTCCATGGTGCTGTGCCCAAGCCTTCTTCCATGGTGCTGTGCCCACTCCTTCCTCCATGGTGCTGTGCTCAGTCCTTCCTGCATGGTGCTGTGCCCAGTCCTTCATCCATGGTGCTGTGCTCAGTCCTTCCTGTATGGTGCTGTGCCCACTCCTTCATCCTTGGTGCTGTGCCCACGCCTTCCTCCATGGTGCTGTGCCCAGTCCTTCCCCCATGGTGCTGTGTTCAGTCCTTCCTCCATGGTGCTATGCCCAGTCCTTCCTCCATGGTGCTGTGCCCAGTCCTTCCCCCATGGTGCTGTGTTCAGTCCTTCCTCCATGGTGCTGTGTTCAGTCCTTCCCCCATGGTGCTGTGTTCAGTCCTTCCTCCATGGTGCTGTGTTCAGTCCTTCCTCCATGGTGCTGTGCCCAGTCTTTCCTCCATGGTGCTGTGCCCATTCATTCATCCTTGGTGCTGTGCCAAGTTCTTCATCCTTGATGCTGTGCCCACTCCTTCATCCTTGGTACTCTGCCCAGTCCTTCATCCTTGATGTGCAGCTGAACCTCAACTGATCCTTCATTAATCAGAACTGACTGCAATCATTTCTCAACATCCAAGGAAATTCCTATGGAACTGCCTAGGGCTGGTATGTAGGCCAGTAGAGGGCGCTATGACACAGATCATGTACACAAACAACTACCAAATATTTGTATTATTACCTTCAAGGAAAAGTTTGGCAGTGAGACAAAACCTTTCCACTAATTCCATTCCCTTCTTCTATGATTATGTCTTGGAAAGTACTAGTTCTGATTATTGTGCCGCTCTACAACTCTTGGAAGCAAACAGCTTTCTGTTACTGCCAAATATTTCACATTCTGACTCATTGGACCAGAACAACTGCTGCCATTTTTCTGCACCCCAATTCCTATGTTTTCAAACATTGCTGAGTGACTTGTCCTTGTTTCCATTTTGAAAATGTTTTTTTTTTGCCACAATTATTCTATGAAGACCACTTCTGGCCAGACTTCTCTAGACAGTAGATGGCTGTCACTGGATCTTACTTGTTGCTGCCAGTTCTGAGCTGATGGCACTGCTGAACATCTTCCGATTTAGAACAAAAGTAATCATGATGTTTCTTTCATGTGCTTCGATAAATTTCCTTGACCGACCACCGCGTCTACAGTCCTCAACTTTGCCTATTTCTTGGTGGTTCTGCAAAAGAGCTTGTACAACACATCTAACTCCAGTTTGATTTTAAATCTTTGCCTGGGAGAGACCTTGCTGATGCAGTATAACTACCTTGTATCTTTTCGGTGTGCTCAGTCTTCAACAGTGTCATAAAACTTTGACATAAACCTGTCTTCCACAACCTCACCTTTATAGAAGAGTTTTTCTTAGCCTGATCCAGTTTTAAATCTCTTTCACAGCTGTCTTTGATTCAGTTATAACAGTGTTTCAACCTACATAAGACAATGAGGATCGTTATCACCTGTTTGGTATAATTAGTTACTCATACACCTGTCTATAATCCTAAGAAATCCCTGAGTTTGTATAAGTGTACCTAGAAGAATCGATGCTGTTATGAAGGCAAAGAGCGGGCACCAAATATTGATGTGAATTAGATTTCACTTTTGTTCATTCACTTTGCATTTTGTCAATTGAAAAAAATAAACTATTAACACTGCTATATTTGAAAGTATGCTTACTTTGAGCATTTTTTTCAAGACCTGCCTAAAACTTTTGCACAAGACTGTATATATTTAATATATAT
>VIAB01002607.1:150045-166134 GCA_009801035.1 Oophaga pumilio | reverse complement strand
ACCAGCAGAATAGTGAGAGCAGCTCTAGAGTATAATACAGGATGAGTACTATTACACTGTTTATCCTGTTATGTGGGTTATATTTATATGTAAACTTTGGTGTACAAAGATGGACAAACCCTATAAAATAGCAATTAGGAAAAAGCCTTTTAATTGCATGGAAGTTTATGGTGCAAATAAATGATGCTAAGTAAATGGGAAAACAGTAACTTTAGGTCATTACTGGGAAGACTAAGGATGAAGAGATTTAATATTCGTCCTCATAACAGGAAAGTAAAATCCTTAGGATGTAGAATATGAAAGGACAATATCAAAGCCGAGCGGCAAGGAAAGCGTTTCATTCTATCTACAATACATTCACATCCCATCAATCCGCTTTGTCCTTTCGTGTCTGCTAAATCTTCAGACGCTTTTGAACTTTGCTGTAAAGATATGATAACTAATTGATCTTGTAAAATGTAAAGTAAAATAATTATTTCTGGAGACAACATCGGATCAAATGCACCGACATTCAAAAGGTGCCGTAGAAGCATGGCCGAATTGCTTTCTATCCAGCCTCGTAGCCGATCTTCATCCAGAACAAGGAGGTCTAGAATTCACAGCGGTGGGTGGAGATGACCCCAATGTCAGATGGAGGCAAAGAAAGGTAATGTTTTAAGATCAATACTGGAAACGTGCCACCTTATGGCCAACATGATAGACCAATATTAAAATTCTTACTATCCATACTTCGGAACCGTAGTACTTGAAATAACTATGATAATATAGCCCCTCTTCCCTAGGCTGAACATATCATAGCATGAGATGACCAACTTTCTAAAAAAAAAAAATGGAGACGATTCTGCCAGTACAAAAAAAAATGCAGTTTCACTCATTCTCTATGGGGCTGCAGAAAAAATCTGAGCTGCCCCATTCTAATGGGGATAAAAGTGTCTCAAGCTGCAGATTGGTGCAGGGCCCAATAGTCTGACTCACACGATCTTATGGATAGGTGATAGCTTTCCTGCAATGGACAACCTATTTATAAAAAAAAAAGACTTAAAAAATTGGGTTAATTATCTTGTAAAAAATTACTGATTTCTTCTGATTCTGACATTCTTTTCCGTTTCATGCTGCGTCGCTCCATTGCTGAGTTATCCACTTTTGTTGCTTTTAGAGCGCAGTATGTGAAATCTCAGCTTGCAGTTCAACTGGGCGTTTCTTCAGAATCTTCTATGGAGGCGTGTGCTTTTACCCCTCCTTCCCAGATTCTACGAATCACAGCATGACAGTGTTTGAAGCTGACAGACTGCTAGATCAGCTGCCAAGCTGTGATTGGCAGTATCTGGGAGGGAGGAATGAAAGCGCACGCCCCAGAGAAGACTCTAAAGAGAGATTGAGCGCAAATCAGAGATTTCACATACTGCACTCAAAAAGTATCAAAATCTCTGGAATGGAAGCAGCAGAATAAGGGGAGCGCATGGATTTTTAAAAGATATTTAACTCAGTTTTTGGAACAAGAGACAGGTCCTCTTTAAAGGCCTTTGACCAGAAAGTGGGATATGCAACGTTTTCAACATGAAATCATGGAAGGAATAAAGAACTAAGCACTTCAGCTTTGCTATGCCGCAATACACTAAACAATTACGTCATGTAACGATACTCCCACACTGGTTTTCCATATGCATTATTACCCACCCATGTGTATTCTCAGTAGCCAGAGCCTGTTTTTTCCTTAGCGTTCACCACAGTTGAGAAATTTTACATTAGTTCTGCTCAGAGGAGTTTGCTAATTTTTTCCCGGCTCTAAGATTCCCAACAAATGCAAAGAAAGTCTGGAGAACCAATGAGCTCCGGAGGAATAGAGCAGCTGTCAAATTCCATGTAATGAGGTAAAGCGCTGTTTGTGTGGCTCATTCTCCCTCACGGTTTGCAAATGTAATCAGTGTCTGGATCCACATGACTTGTAGCTGGAACGTACGGACCACTAGAGACTTGCTGACATATTTCTGAAGAATCTGCTCCAACCCATTAGACGAATTCACACAAGAACTGCCGCTCTCCCTAAACACCCTTAAATACCCCATCATTGCCTTCTCCGTGCTCAGCTACAAAATAGATGAAAGTAGAACAAAAATGTATCAGATCACGAAAATAGCTAAAGAAAAATACACTAATAAAGCTAAAAAGCGTTCTGCTATTGATCACTTCTATCTAGTTGAGAAGATGGTCAAGACCCTGGTCAGGAGGCCACGTCCATGGTCACTGTTCCAGAGCCCTGAGACCCTCCTCCGTCCGATGCCTCTTCTGATTCTGAACAGTAGGCCCCATAGTGTCACAGCATTGTAGAGAGATGCAGATAGTAAGAGGTTTGCTGCGGTCTACTCTGGTGGCCACGGACAACCAACATGACCGCTGGACCAGGTTCTTGTGAATATATGTACTTTCCTCTCCTCCTGTAATGACCCCATAACTACACTGCTCAAAAAAATAAAGGGAACACTCAAATAACACATCCTAGATCTAAATGAATGAAATATTCTCATTGAATAAGTTGAATGTGCCGTCAACGTAATCACACAAAAATAATCTATGGAAATCAAATTTTTGAACCAATGGAGGCCTGGATTTGGAAAGACCCCCAAAATGAAAGTGGAAACAAGTCAAAATGAAAATCAAAACAAGACAAAATTAAAGTGGAAACAAGTCAGAATGATGCTCAGTATTGTGTGTGGCCTGATGAGGTTGCGGATGTTCTCCTGAGAGATCTCCTCCCAGACCTGGACTAAAGCATCCGTCAACTCCTGGACAGTCTGTGGTGCAACTTGACGTTGGTGGATGGAGCGAGACATGCTGTCCCAGATGTGCTCAATCGGATTCAGGTCTGGGGAATGGGCAGGCCAGACCATAGCTTCAATGCCTTCATCTTGCAGGAACTGCTGACACACTCCAGCCACATGAGGTCTGGCATTGTCCTTCATTAGAAGGAACCCAGAGCCAACCGCACCAGCATATGGTCTCACAAGGGGTCTGAGGATCTCATCTCGGTACTTAATGGCAGTCTGGCTACCTCTGGCGAGCACATGGAAGGCTGTACGGCCCTACAAAGAAGTGCCCCCCACACCATTACTGACCCACTGCCACACCGGTCATGCTGAAGGATGTTGCAGGCAGCAGATCGCTCTCCACGGCGTCTCCAGACTCTGTCACGTCTGTCACATGCGCTCAGTGTGAACCTGCTTCTTTTTCCCCCTCAAGGATTTCCCATGAGAAGCCGCTTGCGCCAAAACTCAGGGAATATCCTAACGGGAAGAAGGATAAGTAAAAAAGGCATCCTTTAAAGGGACCTTAGAAATTATTAGGAGATAAAAACTTTAAAAGGTCCAAGAGAACATGCAGGCCCCTGTATCAACTACCCAATGGGCCCTAGGGGATAAGGAAGAGGTATCCTTTTATAATCTTGCTCCCCCGTTAATGTTCTAAGAGCTCCTCAGGGGAGGTCCTTGAGGGATGAAGAATAATGAAAAGGGATGGATTTATAGCAGGAGGCTGGAAAAAAATCTGCTAGGGTAGAAGCAGTTTCAGTGGTGTGAACTGCAATGGTTTCTCACCCAAGTTCTTTCTGTAGTCAATGGACAGGTCTTTGGGATGTGTTGAATTTACTCATGAACCGGTGGTGAATATTACTAAGCCATGAATTTAGGGATATTGGTCAATGTTGAGGAACACTGTACCTCAAGCCTCACAACTGTTTATAGCCTAAAATTGATGTAAAATGGAAATATATGTAACCCATGTATCAGCAAATACTTGTAAAAAAAAAAACAACTTTAGGAATCTGTGCTGATCCGAAGAACAACCTGTCAGCTCCTTATTTACGCCGAGGTTCCTCCAATTTCAGGTCTATCTACCAGATTCCCTGTAGGTTCATAGAAAATTCAGATGTTGC
Organism: Oophaga pumilio; assembly: GCA_009801035.1. Lineage (NCBI taxonomy): Eukaryota > Metazoa > Chordata > Amphibia > Anura > Dendrobatidae > Oophaga > Oophaga pumilio. The sequence continues at coordinate 162,206 of VIAB01002607.1, read as the reverse complement.
GGTAGCTCTTCTTCATTAGTCTTGTGTAAGTGCTGATGTTGCGTGTGGAAATTGAGGCCGGGGATACATTTTGAAAGCACAAATTTATAAACGTATGTTCCCAGATGGGTAACTGCGCCTGAAAGTGGCACATTAATCGCTTCCTGAGGAGGGGAGGATTTACACGAGGCCCTAAATCAATTACGGAGCCGACACACAACCCTAATGTTCTCATATCCAGTGAACGTCTCAAGGTTCTCGTACACGGGTAACCAATTCTGGGTGGCGGCTCTAACATTCTGATGCCCATTGTGACAGTTTCACAGCTTTCCACCCATCCTTCATAGCATATACATCACTATCGTGCAGATAGATCAGGGCATTTTCCCATGTGCCAGTCTTTACTGAAGGTCTCGCATTCTATTCATGAATCAGGAATCGCGGTATAATTAATACTACATCCGTATTAGGCGTTACCCATCTTTCCCACACACTCTGAATGTGTGAAGAGCACTCTGGTCTCATGCTCGAGACACTTTCCAGAAGTTCTTCTAGCTAAGATGTCTTCAGGGAATCCAAAAAGATTCTCCTTTTTACCCCTGGATGCTTAAAATTATGTTTTAAAGGGGTTTTAGAAAAGTGGACCTCAAACGTTTCCTGTGATATAAAATAACAAAAACATATACTGTAGCGCTCACTCTACTCGGACCCTGCGACGACTCTTCAAGGCTTCACCCGGTCTTTGTGTTTTGGCTGCAGCACTGACATCACCACTGCAACCAATCACTGAGCTCAGCTGCTGTAAATGCCACGAGCTGCTGTGCTCAGTGATTGTGAGTCGCCCTCCAGAGCAATGGGAACTCGGATCTGAGCCTATAGACTACTATGGGGGATGTCACGGCAACGCAGCTCAGTCCGTGGCTCTGGTGCTCACCCTTTAATGTGGGATATTTACAGGTGAATGGAATATTGGTATGGGGATTCGTGACGCCACCTGTGGTTCCTAGTCAGGGTGACCAGCGCTGCTATGCAGATCCACTGAAGGGTTAATATTGTGCAGCTAGATGTTAGGCCTTCCACAGGTAAGGCTGAGTCCTCCAGGGCAGAGAAATGGGTAGGGATGCAGGACAGACGGGGACCCGGCAGTGAGGGTAATAAGGTAGACAACACACAAATCACTTTTGTACCTTTACTGAAGATGTTGCAGGCACTCCCCGAAGCACTGTAGGGTGAAGGGTGCACATCCAGATTCCTCCACTGAGTAGGTGTGTGGCCTCCTCTCTCCTTGCCTTTATGTGATAAAGTCTTGGCCTGCTTGTAGCTGGGCCTAACTTGGTCTCCGTCCAGCACCTGGCTGACATTGTGATTGGGCCTTCCCTGGAAGTACACAGTCTCTGCTTGCAGGGCCCTGCTTGCCAGACTCTGTCCTCCTGGCCCGGTTACGTATCAGCTCTGTGGTACTCCTGGGACTTGTAGTCCTCCAGGAACTCCGGTGTTCTCCTAATGGGTCGTGGAGATCCCTATAGGCTCGGACCCCGGTGTCCGGTTGTAATAATTGGGATGAGCTGTTTAGGCTCCTCTGTCCCTCACTTGCTTTCCACTCGCCTTTCGTCCTACTCGGGCCCTCACACGATCACACACTGACAGTTGGTGGGCTGCCTCTTCTTCTTCAACGCTCTCTAAGCGTCGGCACGCTTTCTCACTGAGCTTCACTCACTTGACTCAGTTCTGACTAGGCTGGAGTGGTTTCCGTTCCACTTTTACTAGCCTCCACTCGTTTGAACTAGACTTCAAGCTGCAGACTTCAGACTCCTCAGCTAACAGCTGAACTCTCTCTCTTTTGAGCTCTGCTCCGTGTGCCAGCCTGCACATTCTCTGCGCTCTCTCAACCTCACTCTCTGAGGTAACTGCACCAACTAAACTGCGCTTCTTTGTCTTCACCCTCCTTTATATGTCTAAACAGCTCCCTCTGATGGTCTTTGGGGATGGGTGAAGGTGTGTGAATGTATATAATGGACCTCTAGTGGTGGTTACCTTCAGTGCACCCTTCTGGGAGATATGAATCCAGTCACAGCTGGGCTCCACAATTGCCTGCAGCGGTGATCAGAGTTGTCGATGTGACGGCACTGCTGCAGCCACTGCATAGAGACCGGAGCACTGGCATAGACCTGGGGGGAAGGTGAGTACTATCCGATTTTAGTTGTTTTACACTCCAGTAAACGTTTGGGGTCCACTTTTCTAAAAGTAGGAAACCCGTTTAACTTGCCCTAATCTTCGTATCGGGTCCAAAAAGTGAGCACTACAATTAAATATTCCCCCGCTATTTACTTTAACCCTAATCATTTTCCGTTGCCTCCCTAACATTTCCATTAATGCCGGCGATCACCCACCGGCGCACAAAAATTTAACTACGAAGGTGAAATTTCCTCTTTCCGCCATGTCTTCCATAACCTTTTACTCGGGCGCATAATCTTTTAATGTGAGATTTTGTGTCTGTGTTTCCAGATGAGCGGCAGTCGGAAAAATAAAAATAAAATCAAAGCGGCTTTGAAAGAAAACATCATAAGAGCCGGCGTTCGGGAAGCCATTATTTGCATTGACTGCGGCATATGATGTAGGATTTTCTTCTCTTTAGCAGTTCAATCAATGTTTGCTTTGTTTCCTCACTATCTCTCACATCCACTAACAATTTACGAGACTCAGGTAAACCCGCCGTCTAGAAAAAAATATATATATATTGTCGATGCATTTTGGTCCTCTCTGCGTTCTTCATCCTCATCATTCGAGGAGCAGGAGGTGGGGGAGGATATTTTAAGTTGTCTAAGTAGAAGAATTTGTGAAGATGGAGATCTTCTCGGCGGTGGCACGGCGCGCTAAATCATTACGGAGATCTTCCCCGTAAACCTAGAGATTAGGCTCACACTGGGCCGGAATCCAATTATACCGGGTTCCAAGTGGTTTCTTCTCTCGACCTTCGAGAAGCTCATCTGCCCTGATGTCTTGGTCAACTAAGAGGCATCTGACTTTCATTTATGGGGCCAAAGGGCACCACGTGGTGTTTACCGGGAAACTACGGCACACAAAATATTTAATTGGCATGTCACATGACGCTGTTCCGTGAGGTCAATGAGGTTTCACCCCGGATCAATTGCCAAGGTCTTCTACAAGAATCCTGGCCAGGAAATCACAGAACTGCAACCGTGCTACAGAACGACACTCCAATTAAAGGGACACTTGCTGGGTAGCAAAATGCAATGAATTTTTCCCTGTTATCAGCCATTTTTGCCTGGACAGAGAATTAATTTCCCGCTCATTAATTTATATCATGTTTTTTGACCACATGGCAAAGTAAAGGAGACATGACACTCCATGGAAGAATGCATTCAAAAAAGTATCTGCCATATACAATGTACTGTGGTGTTGCAGAAATGTATTAGAAAGATCCACACCCATAACGTTGCCCACTCTTTTTTGTGTGACCACACAAATATAATACCCATACGAAAGCCCCTCAGTGTTTCCACACAGTACGCAACCGCCTTTCATGGCCCCTACGCAGTATAATGTCCTCTCGGTTCCCTTCAAAACATAGGGCAATGGCACCACAGTGCAGTATCCCAATCACACAATATGATGCCCCCATAGTGCCTTTCACACAATATGAGGCCACACAATATAATCTCCCTCACACAGTGTAATGTCACCACAGTGCCCCCAGCACACACACAGTAAGAGCCCCCAACACACAGTATGATGCCCCCTTAGTGACCCAAACACAGTACTGTGTCTCCTTAGTGCCCCAAACACACAGTATGATGCCACCAAAGGGCCCTCAACATACAGTATGATGTCTCAACAGTGCCCCCAAAATACAAATATGATGCCCCCCAATTACCACAAACACACACAGTATGATGTCGTCAAGGTGTCTACAACATACACAGTATGATGCCCCCTACGTATGACGCACCACAATGTATGATGACCCTCACACACAGTATAGAGCCCCCAGATTGTTGTACTCCCCATACACAATGTAATGCCACCACAGTGCTGCACCCCCTATACACTATGATGCCCAGACAGTGCCTAATACATACACAGTAGGATACCAACACAGTTCCCCCAACACATACAGTATGATGGTCTCACAGTGTCCCAAAACACAAGGTATGATGTCCTCACTGTGCCCCAAACACACATAGTATGATGTCCTCACAAACCCCCAACACAGTATGATTACCTCACAGTGCCCAGCGCACACAGTATGATGCCCTCAGTGTCCCAAAACAGAGTGATGTCCCCACAGTACCCCCAACACACACAGTATGATGCCCCTACAGCGCCCCCAACACACACAGTATGATGCCCCTACAGCGCCCCCAACACACACAGTATGATGTCCTCACAGTACCCCCAACACACACAGTATGATGCACTCAGTGTCCCAACACAGAGCGATGCCCCCACAGTATGATGCCCCTACAGCGACCCCAACACACAGTATTATGCCCCCACAGTACTCCAACACACACAGTATGATGCCCCCACAGTGCCCACAACATACACAGTTTGATGCATTCACAGTGCCCCAGCACACACAGTATGAGGAACCCACAGTGTCCCAGTACACAGAGTGATGCCCCCACAGTGCACTTAACATACACAGTATGATGCCCCTACAGCAGCCCAACACACACCGCATGATGTTCTAACTGCCACAACAGAGTATGATGAATCCACAGTGCCTCCCACACAGTATGATGCCATCCATAGTGCACCCAACAGTGCCTTTAACACATTATGATGCTCCTGCAATGGAGTCCCTTAGATATCATTTAAAAAGTGGTCATGCCGCTGACCTCCTGGGTAAGCGGTACAGCTTCACAAATCCAGAAATGTTCTGCTGAATCAGATATGGTTTGGAGTATTGTGGTCTGTCACACTACAAACTCACCCTAATCACTAATGGTTCACATAACAGTGACTATAAGCGTTGTCATCCAAGTATCTATAGCTCCTGGGCCCAAGTGCAAATTCTATACCTGGTGTAAAAAAGTGCTGAAGGGGAGATACGTTTCACTGAGGCTATTAGCTTCAATGATATGAAACCCAGAAGTTTGCTCCAGCACACTATGTGTTGAGAGGGGCTAATTGGCTATTTTAAGGGCTGGGTTTTTGTAGACAACCACAGAACGGGTGGGAGGTTGTCCACCTTATCTCCACCCCAGGATGTGATCTGAGGTGTTTAAATAGTCAGCCTCCTGAGGCATTCAGCGTTAAGTGTGTCTGGAGAGGCTACAGTCATGGGCAAAAGTTTTGAGAATGACACAAATATTAATTTTTACAAAGTCTACTGCTTCACTTTTTCTAATGGCAATTTGCATATACTCCAGAATGTTATAAAGAGTGATCAGCTTAACAGCAATTACTTGCAAAGTCAATATTTGGCTAGAAAATGAACTTTATCCCTCAAAACACATTTCAACATCATTGCAGCCCTGCCTTAAAAGGACCAGCTAACCTCTTTTCAGTGATTGCTCCATTAACACAGGTGTGGGTGTTGATGAGGACATGGCTGGAGATCAATCTGTCATGATTAAGTAAGAATGACACCATTGGACACTTTAGAAGGAGGCTGGTGCTTGGCATCATTGTTTCTCTTCTGTTAACCATGGTTATCTCTAAAGAAACACGTGCAGTCATCATTGCAATGCACAAAAATGGCCTAACAGTGAAGAGTATCGCAGCTAGAAAGATTGCACCTCAGTTAACAATCTATCGCATCATCAAGAACTTCAAGGAGAGAGGTTCCATTGTTGCCAAAAAGGCTTCAAGGCGCCCAAGAAAGACCAGCAAGTGCCAGGACCGTCTCTTAAAAGTGTTTTAGCTGCGGGATCGGGCTACCAGCAGTGCAGAGCTTGCCCAGGAATGGCAGCAGGCAGGTGTGAGTGCATCTGCACGCACTGTGAGGCGGAGACTCTTGGGGCAAGGCCTGGTCTCAAGGAGGGCAGCAAAGAAGCCACTTCTCTCCAGAAAAAACATCATGAACAGACTGATATTCTGCAAAAGGTACAGGCAGTGGACTGCTAAGGACCGAGGTAAAGTTATTTTCTCTGATGAATCCCCTTTTCGATTGTTTGGGACATCAGGAAAACGCCTCATTCGGAGAAGACAAGGTGAGCGCTACCACCAGTCTTGTCTCATGCCAACTGTTAAGCATCCTGAAACCATTCATGTGTGGGGTTGCTTCTCAGCCAAGGGAATCGGCTCTCTCACAGTCTTGCCTAAAAACACAGCCATGAATAAAGAATGGTACCAGAATGTCCTCCAAGAGCAACTTCTCCCAACCCTCCAAGAGCAGTTTGGCGATCAACTATGCCTTTTCCAGCATGATGGAGCACCTTGCCATAAAGCAAAGGTGATAACTAAATGGCTCAGGGAACAAAACATAGAGATTTTGGGTCCATGGCCTGGAAACTCCCCAGATCTTAATCCCATTGAGAACTTGTGGTCAATCATCAAGAGACTGGTGGACAAACAAAAACCTAAAAATTCTGACAAAATGAAAGCATTGATTATGCAAGAATGGACTGCTATCAGTCAGGATTTGGTCCAGAAGTTGATTTAGAGCATGCCAGGGAGAATTGCAGAGGTCCTGAAGAAGAAGGGTCAACACTGCAAATATTGACTTGCTGCATTAACTCATTCTAACTGTCAGTATAAGCTTTTGTTACTCATATGTTTGCAATTATATTTCTGTCTGTGATAAAAACATCTGTCAAACACACATAAAAACCATAGGGCAGCAGATCATGTGAAAATATAATATTTGTGTCATTCTCAAAACTTTTGGCCATGACTGTAACTCCAGAGAAGAGCTCGTGCTAACCTGAACTGTGTGTTTTACTAACCCTGAGCGAGCGGATCCTCGATACCAAAAAGACTGTGCTTTGTGTTACCACTTTGTTTTGCTTTCCTGTTCTTTCCTCAAAGGGCCGTGTTTATTTTGACTTCTCCATGGTTTATGCCGCATGTATAATAAACCAGTGAAGATCTTAAAGAGACAGTGTTCCGATGTCTACCTCCAGGTACAGCTGAGTGAGCCGATCTACAACACTGGCCATTACAGGATCTGGGTACGCAGCAACTTTTGCATCCTATACATATATGTCACGTAAATCTATAATAGTATGAAGAACTACATTTCCCACCAGCTTCCCATCTGCTTGCATCAGTGTCATGGAGTTGCTATAAGTAATAAAGGTAGACATTTCCCTCAGTTGCTGGTGTCTGAGAACCCAAGGGGGCTCCACTGCATAATAAACACCTGTATTCTATAGAACACGTGACAGGTGGGGGCTCTGTTACATATTTTACATTGTGCCCATGGACTTTACGTTATGCCTTGGTCAGTAACAGGGCCGGGACAAGGTGAATCCAGTGACGTCCCTGATACACCCTCAGGCTGTTGAGGACTTCATACTGTATAGGTGATTGTGGTGACAATATTGTATAGAGGGCTTTAGTGGACATACTGTTTTTTGGGGGGCTTTGGTAGACATACTGCACGGGGGCTGTGGTGTACATCATAGTGTATATTGGGGGTTGTGCACATCATAATGTTTGGGCTGCTGAGGTGACCATCATGCCATTTAGGGGGACAGTGTGAAGGGAGAGTACAGTTTTGAGAGGGCAACATGGTGGGCAGTATGAGGGCATAGTGTGAAAAGGGAGTACAGAATAAATATGGAAGAGGGGGCAGCGTGATATGGTAGCACAGTATGGAGAGAGGCTAGTATGGTGGGGTCACAGTGTGGAGATCTACAGAGTGTAAGGGTAAACAGTGGAGATGGGACAGCCATGGCTGTGGTTCACCATGGATGTGGTAGTTATAGCTGATAATGGCAGACAGTTGGGTGGTTCTAGATCATTAAGGCAGACTGTGTGGAGGCCATACACCATAGGAGGCTTATTTAGGGCATGATATGGACAGATATTTTTATGCAGAGGGCATTATAATAACACTCTTATTGTTAAGGGCAATGTGTCGGGATATGCCACAAAAGACTGGAGAAGAGGGAATCTGCAGAGAAGAACTGTGGATGTGAAAAGTCATCACTGTCGAGGTATAATGTTCCCCACAGTCTACCATATAATATGATCTCCCTCACAGCCCTTCTTGTTATATCCCCACAGCCAGCTCCTTTTGTAATGTCCCCACAGTCAGCCCTTCTTATGTCCCCAAAGCCAGCCCCTGTTATGTCCCCACAGCCAACCCCACGTATCTGACCACAGCCAGCCCCACGTATCTGACCACAGCCAGCCTCTTGTATGTCTCTAAAGCCAGTCCCTTGTATGTCCTCAAAGCCAGCCCCACGTCACCAAACCTAGCTCTACATATGTCCACACAGCCAGCCCCACTTACATTTCCACAGCCAGCCCCTCTTATGTTCCCACAGCCAGCCCCTTGTGTGTCCTAACAGCCAGACCCACATAGTTCTCAAAGCCAGCTCCATGTTTTTCCACACAGCCAGCCCCACGTATGTCCCCACAGCCAGACCCACGTATGTCAACATAGCCAGCCCCTCTTATGTTCCCACAGCCGACCCCTCATGTGTCCCAACAGCCAGCCCCACATATTTCCACACAACCAGCCCCGCATTTGTCCCCATTTGTCCCCACAGCCAGCCCCACATATGTCCCCACAGCTAGCCCCATGTATTTCCCCATTGCCAGTCCCTCGTATGTCCCCACAGCCATCCCCATGTTTTTCCCCATAGCTGGCCCCTCTTAAGTCCCCACAGTCAGTCCCACATATGTCCCCACAGCCAGGCTGACGTATGTGTCTAGTCAGATCCACAGACAAGCCCACATATGTCTCCACAGCCAGCCCCACATATGTCCTCACAGCCAGCCCCATATATGTCTCCATAGCCAGGCCCACGTATGTCTCCACAGCCAGCCCCACATATGTCCACATAGCCAGCCCCATATATGTCTCCACAGCCAGCCCCACATATGTCTCCATGGCAAGCCCAACGTATGTCTCCATGGCAAGCCCAACATATGTCTCCATAGCCAGCCCCTCATATGTCTCAACAGCCAGCCCCACATATGTCTCCATGGCAAGCCCAACATATGTCTCCATAGCCAGTCCCTCAAATGTCTCAACAGCCAGCCCCACATATGTCTCCATGGCAAGCCCAACGTATGTCTCCATAACCAGCCCCTCATATGTCTCAACAGCCAGCCCCACATATGTCCGCACAGCCAAGCCCACATATGTCGGCACAGCCAGCCCCACATATGTCCGTACAGCCAGCCCCACATATGTCTCAACAGCCAGCCCCATATATGTCCGCACAGCCAGCCCCACATATGTCCGCACAGCCAGCCCAACATATGTCCTCACAGCCAGCCCCACATATGTCCGCACAGCCAGCCCCACATATGTCCGTACAGCCAGCCCCACATATGTCTCAACAGCCAGCCCAACATATGTCCACACAGCCAGCCCCACATATGTCTCAACAGCCAGCCCCATATGTCCTCACAGCCAGCCCCACATATGTCTCAACAGCCAGCCCCACATATGTCTGCACAGCCAGCGCCACATATGTCCGTACAGCCATCCCCTCGTATGTCTCAACAGCCAACCCGAAATATGTCCGCACAGCCAGCCCCACGTATCTTTCCACAGCCAGCCCCACGTATGTCTGCACAGCCAGCCCCATATATGTCCGTACAGCCAGTCCCTCGTATGTCTCAACAGCCAACCCCACATATGTCCGCACAGCCAGCCCCACGTATGTTTCCACAGCCAGCCCCTCTTCTTATGCCCCCATCAATTGGCAAACTAATATCAGATAAATAAAAGCTTATCCTCACATAATCCCAGCTCCCATCCAACGCAGCTCCATCTCCTCTTCTATGAAGTGCCGCAGTGGGCGCTGGATGGCGCAATAACATCCCCATATAGAGCCATGTGACATCACCTGCGTGCGCCATCTCCAACAGAGGGCAGACTGGAAGTGACCTGCATTCTGCTGGAGTTCCTTCGCGGAGCAGGGAGCCAATTACAGCTCTGCTCCTGTTCCGGGCGGCGCTCACTGCGATTGTATTTGCGTCTGATAGAGCAGGGTTCCCCAACTCCAGTCCTCAATGCCCACCAACAGGTCATGTTTTCAGGATTTCCTTAGTATTGCCCAGGTGATAATTGCATCACCTGTGCAATACAAAGGAAATCCTGAAAACGTGGGCCTTGAGGACTGGAGTTGGGGAACCCTGTGGTAGAGCGACTGCAATGGAGCAAGGGGAGGAGCGACTGCCTGGGTGCAGGCATAGAGAGTGGTGAGTGGCGTCATTGACTCAGTGCCGTGTGGCCGCAGGCATTCAGCATGTCATTTTTTCCCCCAAAGTGCATTCCCCTCGAGGAGGCAGGACGTAGCGCGCTAGGCAAGTGCCTACCCTGCTTATCCCTTGTGCCGGGCCTGATCAGTATTATCCTCATGAATCAGAAGGCACAGGATGAACACGTAATAATATGTATTTGAAAGATGTATAATTCTGCAGACTATAACTGTTACATTTTAATCCCTTCCCGTCATCCAAGCAATGTACGTTATATGTGGAGTGGCGTAGGCTCAGGAGCGGTGTTCTACCACCGGCATCAGCCCCCCGTAATTTGCCCTAATTGCGGCTGTTTAACCATTTCTATGCTTCTATCAACCACTGACAGTGGCATTTACATAGCTTGGCTTCCCTTGCACAAGTGCACGAGCTCCTGATTTGCGTTGAACAGAAAAAATGAAAACTGGCTGCAGCGTTAAGGGGGTTAAGTGATTCTGCAACCAAAGGTTTCCAATCTTTTTCCCGCCCTTTAATCCTCCTGACATTGAAAACTTCTGACTTTCTAAAGCTTTTCCAAACGAGCATCTTCCCCGTCCCTTCAAAAAAATAATTTTTGTAGAGTCTTCAAACAATTTGGTTTCCCCGGCTGAACCTTGACAAATGTGTACGTCTCCTCCATTTCTTGTCACTGAGCTTCTTGAAGGGAATTATACATGATACCGGAGTCAAGAACCAGTTGCTTCTTGGTGATTTGACGTTCGGCTGTCAGCTCCGAGCGATTCAAGGAGCCGGTTTGATTTCCTTCTTGGCTTTTTATCTCTTTGGGAAAGGAAATTAGAACTGCAGGTGCTGAGATATCTCAGCAAAAAGAAGCATTAAAAGCCGCGCGTCGAGGTAAAAGCTCCGGAGGTAAGCGGCTGAGGAGGACGGTCCCGGTGAAGATTCGGCAATGAGAAGGAAGACGGATTCCTTGTAGCTGTGAATGTTCCTTATTGAGGCCCGTGTCACCTTGGCGGAGCACCTCACACATTTCCTTCGTCTCCTTCATCTTTGACACAGATCGGTTTTCTGACACTTGCGTTTGGCTCTGAACCCGTTTCTTCTACTCGTTATTTGATCCTGAATTATTTATGGACTATTTTCCTAGGTTTTTTTTTTCTTTCATTTCTGATGCAATGCAGAAACCGGCATTATAACCCTTTCCTGCCGAAGCCACTTTTTTTGTTTTCACGCTTTTGATTTTTGCTATCCAGAATGTTTTTATATTTCTTTCAACATAGCTTTGAATAACACAACTCGTTTTTACCAAATGGGAAAAAAAAAATTGCAAGTCAGTGAAAAAAAAACCGCAATTCAGCCATTATTTGACAACCTGGTATCATAAATCTTTAGGTTGGTTGAAATCTGGCAAAAACATGTATAGTTTTTTTTTTGTGGCTTAAAAATCAATTCTGAAAAAAAATTGGTTTAGGCTACCATTTTCCAAATCTTATTTTTTTTATTTTTCCATTAGTGGAGCTGCGTTGGCGCTTGTTTTCTTTGTTTTTTTTTTTTTTTGCTTGCAAGCTGTAGATTGTTTATGGCACCTTTTTTTAGGTAATATAAGAGGGTAAGGGGTGCTCACTCGTTTTTAGATGATGGTGCCAGGAGAAAAATAAGTCAATATATAGAAAAAATAGAACTCCTGCACTCAAAAGGATAAGACAAAAAGGAACTTTTAACAATATGTTTTATTATGAAACATAACTCAAATGTGGCAAAAAGGTTCAAATATATAACAGATGAAAACGACGTTTCGGCTTATGTAGCCTTTATCAAGTACAATCTGT
>VIAB01002607.1:110850-134044 GCA_009801035.1 Oophaga pumilio | reverse complement strand
CCGCCGCACATCAGGGCAATCTGGCCAGGGGCCCCCGGAGCCTCGGGAACGGATACACAGGCCAGATTGCCATCATTATTAGCGGCCCTACAGGGGTCCCGTGGAGCCTCTGGGCCCCGATGCAGCCGCACGGGTTGAACCGGCGGTGTGTCCGCCAATGATCCTACATCTCTATGTACAGATTACTAGATCCCTATGTACACAATCCTAGATACCTATATACATTCAGAGATCCCTCTGTACACAATGATAGATCCCTAAGGTCACATTCCTAGATCACTATGTACAGGATTATATATATATATACATATATATATATTCCTAGAATCCATGCAAACACAATTCTAGATCCCTAAGTACACAGTCCAAAATCCTTATGTACAGATTCCAAAATCTGTATGTACACAACCCTAGATCCCTATGTACAGATTCCTAGATCCCTATGTGCATGATCCTAGATCCCTATGTACTTATTCCTAGATCTCTATGCTCACGAGCCTAGATCCTTCTGTACACATCCCTAGGTGGTTATACTAGATTCCTATGTACAGAATCCTGGATCTCTACGTATACATTCAAAAATATCTATGTACACGATTCTAAATAGGTATGTACAGATTCCTAGATCTCTATGTTCCCGATCCTAGATTCCTATGTTCAGATTCCTACATCCCATAGTATACATTCATAGATTCCTGTATACACCATCCTAGATCCCCATGTACAGAATTGTAGATCTCTATCTACAGATTCCTAGATCTCTATGTACACAATCCTAGATCCCCATGTATAGATTCCCAGGTCCCTATGTTCCCAATCCTAGATCCCTATGTACAGATTTCTATATCCCTATGTACACGATCCCAAATGTCTATGTACAGATTCCCAAATCCCTATGTACTTATTCCTAGATCCCTATGTATCCTAGATCCATATGTACTTATTCCTAGACCCCTATGTTCTCGATCCTAGATAGGTATGTACAGATTTCTAGATAGCTATGTTCCAAATCCTATATCGCTATGTACAGATTCCTAGATCTCTATGTTCCCGATCCTAGATCCCTTTGTTCAGATTCCTAAATCCCACTGTATGCATTTATAGATCCCTATGTACAGATTCCTAGGTTTCTATGTATGCATTCCTAGGTCCCTGTGTACACGATCCTAGATCCCTATGTAGAGATTCCTAAGTCCCTATGTACAGATTCCTAAGTCCCTATGTACAGATTCCTAAGTCCCTATGTACAGATTCCTAAGTCCCTATGTACAGATTCCTAAGTCCCTATGTACAGATTCCTAAGTCCCTATGTACAGATTTCTAGATCCCTATGTACAGATTCCTAAGTCCCTATGTACAGATTCCTAGATCCCTATGTACAGATTTCTAGGTCCCTATGTATGCATTCCTAGGTCCATGTGAACCCCATCCTAGATCCCTATATAGACAATCCTAGATCCCCCTGTACAGTTTTACACTTGTACTGATGATAGTGATAATACTTTGAGCCTTTCTGTAGGTTTCCGTGTCTCGCAGGCTCAGGATACATACCTCTTACCATAGGCTGAGCGATACCGGTAATTGATAAACCTGTTTGCTCCGGGTGTCCTTTACCGCTGCCATCGTTTAATGAGAATTTTGATTAGATTTATAATTACCTATTAATCATGAAGCGTCACATTTCCAGTGATTCGCCCTCGCAGACGGTGAGTTTATCTGTGGTGGTGCTGATGGTGGCGGCAGCGTTATCTCGCATGATCGCCCTAAGTTTGATATCAGCGTGTAAATCTGATGAACAGGTGATTGATCGTGACACTGTCTCTGAGAGGGAAGACGAGGTGCCCGCTCCCCTGTGGAAGCAGAGCAGAGCGTGTAATCACCCGGGGCTGAGGTGCTCTCTAGGAGCAATATTCTCCCGTGTAACCCGCTCCGTTCATTATAGGACTACATCAAAATATCACAGCCAGGTAGAATGAAACCATGACACCAAACACTAGCCCAACATCCCCTGAGTGTGCCATTCCCATCAGCCCCCAGTCACCTGGCTACCCCCCAATAGGTGGCGCTAGAGTTCCTGTTCTATTCCTCTCTAAAGAGGCAATTTGCATATTTAAATTAGCAGAGGATCATCGCATGGCCTATAAGTCTCCTTATGCCAACCTAGCACCCTCCACAAGAAGCAATGTTTCCCCTTAGACACCCCCCCCCCCGTCAGAGGCCTCTCACCCAGCTAAATCAGATCTCCTGCTTTGCACTGATGAGGGGCAAACATCCTGAAACACAATCGAGTGTCTGTTTTCTTATTCAAAGTCACGTGGCAAGGCTCGTCAAAGGGTTCATATTGACTTCTAAGATTGCTACTTCCTAACAGGTGGCGCTAGAGATCAAGTGCTTTTCCGCTCTGAAGAGGCTGTTTACATATTTAAATTCCCGGCAGAGTATTGCATGGCCTATAAGTCTCCTTATGAGGACTTAGCACGCTTTACAAGAAGAAACATTTCTCATTAGACCTTCTGTCAGAGGTCTTCACCTAATCAAATGAGACCTCTTGCTTTGCACTAATGAAGAGCAAACACCCCGAAACACAAATCTGCAAATAGAATGTTTAGTTTGGCTTCTTATCACGCAGCAAGGCTCGTTAAAGGGTCGATATTAACTTTTAGGACTGCTACATCCAATAGGTAGCACTAGAGATCAAGTCTTCTTCCTTCTGAAGAGGCTATTTGTATATTGGCGATGTGTCCACCTTTACCTTTCTGCAAATTTCCTTAAAGGGTTATTCCCGTCTTCATAAATGGGCATTGTTGGATAGTTGCTTACAAATACAAGCCATTTTGCAATTTACTGCTTATTAAAATGTTCACTCTTTCTTGACACGTTAACACTTTTTATTTTTTTGGGGGGGTTTACACCTCATTGCCTTGGAGACCGACCACCGCTGCTAGACAATAGAACACGCCCAATGCCTACAAGCTATTTTCTAGCGAGCTTGTAAGCACTGATTTGAAGCTGCCCAAAATCACTGGAAACAATCTGTTAGCTCCTAATCCTGGTCCAGCTTACATAAAAGACACCAGCGGTGGTCGGTCTCCTAGGCAACGATAAAAGTGTTAATATCTCAAGAACGGCTACAAATTTTAAGAAGCAGTAAATTGCAAAAGTGCTTGTTCTTACCAGCACTATCAGACAATATCCAACTATGAAGAAAAGAATAACCCTTTAAGGACTCAAATTCAATACATTAACACTAAATGATAGCAAAACCCTCCACAGACTGCACCCCACAACCAGTAAGTGACCTCATATAGACACATACAGCATAAAACATCTCCCGACAGAGTATCATGAAATCATGTTTTTATAAAGCTACTTATCTCTCCTCTCTTATCCCTGGATATATAGTGTCGAGAGAAAAGGTAAGAACACATCTGTCTATATAATCTTACGGTAAAATAAAAAAGCACATAATAATGTAGTTAAGACCAAAGTGGTCTTTTATTGCTATTAATTTTCTAAAACTATCATTTATTTATTTTTAAATTTTCTTCATGGGATGAAATAATCAAGAAATATCAGTATAAAATATAGATATTTTAACACCAACAACACTATAAAATAATTTTTATAACCCACACCCCAAATGTATATTTATTATAGTAATAAAAAATCTATTTTAAAGTGACTTTTCAACAGACTCAAATTTGCTGTGAATGTCACATTTTTTTGGGAAACAGCACTGGCAAATTGGGGGGGTGTACAGATCTGAATGGGGTGGGTCTTATACCAAACCCACCCATGAGGTCCCCGGTTGGAGTAAAGAGTGTCTAAATTGTCTACACTAATGATGGTAATAGAGATGGGCGAACCCGAACAGTAAAGTTTGGCACCCGTACGGAACACCTACTGTTTGGACACGGACACCGAACACGGACTCCTCCAGGAAGTTTGTGTTACTGTTCGGGTTTGGCTGCCAGAACACCAGGTGTTTGTCGCTGTCATGTGCTTGGCAGCACAGCAAGCAGTGCTTATAATCGGTGGTGAAATCATCCCCACCGGTCAGAGAGCCGCGGTTCCCATGCTGTCAAAAGACAGCGTGAGCTCTCAGCTGTGATCGGAGGTATAAAGTTTACCTCCGGTCACTAGTGTCAGCTGATGGGAATACAACTCCCATCATCTGACGCCTGCTGCCGCTAATAACAGAGAGAGCAGGAGCGGCGGATGGGAGACTGACGAATGTTCCCATGGCTTCAGTGATCCAGAGAATGCTACTTTTTACCCAATCTAAAACCTGGTATTTTTGGGAGTGCTGTAGTGGGTGCTATTTTAACCCAACTCCAAAACTGGCATTTTTGGGAGTGCTGTAGTGGGTGCTATTTTTGCTCAATCCCAAAACTGGTATTTTTTGGAGTGCTGTAGTGGGAGCTATGTTTGCCCAACCCCAAAACTAGTATTTTTGGGAGTGCTGTAGTGGGTGCTCTGTTTGCCCAACCCCAAAACTAGTATTTTTGGGAGTGCTGTAGTGGGTGCTATGTTTGCCCAATCCCAAAACTGGTATTTTTGGGAGTGCTGTAGTGGGTGCTCTGTTTGCCCAACCCCAAAACTAGTATTTTTGGGAGTGCTGTAGTGGGTGCTATGTTTGCCAAACCCCAAAACTGGTATTTTTTGGAGTGCTGTAGTGGGAGCTATGTTTGCCCAACCCCAAAACTAGTATTTTTGGGAGTGCTGTAGTGGGTGCTATGTTTGCCCAACCCCAAAACTGGTATTTTTTGGAGTGCTGTAGTGGGAGCTATGTTTGCCCAACCCTAAAACTAGTATTTTTGGGAGTGCTGTAATGGGTGCTATGTTTGCCCAACCCCAAAACTGGTATTTTTGGGAGTGCTGTAATGGGTGCTATTTTTGCCCAACCCCAAACTGGTATTTTTAGGAGTGCTGTAATGGGTGCTATTTTTGCCCAACCCCAAACTGGTATTTTTAGGAGTGCTGTAGTAGGTGCTATTTTCTATTAGGCACCTATGTTTTAAGTTTGCCTTTACACATTACTTTTTAGAAGAGTAAACATTTTTTTCGGAAATCTTCGTACCAGTTCTCGTTTTTATTAACATTTTCTATAAAACTTTTTGTACTTTTGTGCATGCAAATAGGACTGCACGATAAAGGAAGCAACAAAAAGCAAGTTTTATCTGTAAAAAAAAAAAAAAAAAGCGAACAATACTGATAGAATACGCTAGGAAGCGCATATAGGAGCACCGCCGGTGGTTGCGGCAAACCCGTTTTTAATACCACATCTTTTGTCATTCGCCTCCAGATAACTACACGAGTCCCCAAAATAACTCTACCTAAGACGCGTTCGGGGGCTTATCGAGAAACGCGACAACACATATAAACCTCTACATTCAAATACCTACAAAGGCATAATCATTGCAGTCTCTTTTGATCTTGCCCTTGAATTATAAGAAAGCATATTTTTATGGGACCTGAAACAATGCGGAGACTAGAAATGCATTTTGCGAATACAAAGGCTCCGCGCGGAGTGTTAGATAAATTCTAATAATTGCAGCTTAGGAGATGACTGATAATAACGTTCATGCAAATGAGCTGGAAAGGTGCGATGTTAAGGCCAAGTTTTACAATTTGTGCCTTTGATCCTCATATGCACACAGATACCGTATGTATATGGAGCCTGACCACTGTCCAAGTGCTCTAGGGTCCTGAAGGCTACACTCGGTAACCTCTAGACACCATCTTAGCTTATTAAATTACATCTAAAAGGGGGTTTTAATATTTTGTAGAGAATACTGATAATTTGGCCAGGAAGCGTTGACATCATTCATCTGACCATTTAGATTGGCTGCAGCGGTCAAGTAACTGAAGAGTGGGATGTCATCATTTCCAATCCTGAGTGACGGCACTTGGACGGTGGGGATTTTGAGTGGTATATAATGATCTCTGGAAAATTTGTAAAAGCCCTTGAACACCCTGTCAATGTCACTTGCTATAAATATGTAATTTTTAATTTTTTTTACCTGCTGTAAATGCCGCTGTTTTCCTGAATCCGCCAATGTTTTTCTTTTGTTTCTGCGCCTCTCCGTTCCTGAGATATGGTCCCTTCGATCCTCCGAGTAAATCTTGTCTTGTTATACAAGTGGGTGTGGCCCCCCAACTCTTCTCTGTAGGTGTACGCACGAGGATCATGCCCAGATGGCTAATAAAACTAGAGTCATATACAGGGAGAAGGAGGCAATATCTCAAGACCGGAGAGGTGCAGGAACACAATAAAAACGCCGGATTCGAGAGAACAGCGGCATTTACACCAGGTAGATTTCATATTTATGGTAAGGTCCTTTTTAAGCTTGAGTGGTTAAAGAAAAGAGGAAAGGTCTGTAAAAAAATAAAATACGAAATAGCGCCATCTTGATCACTAAGCTGCCTATGGTATTGCATGCAGTTTAGCCCCATTCAAGTAGATGAGACAAAGTTGCAATACTATACATAACCAGTAAACCACTGTGGCGCTGTTTCAGGAAATAAAAACAAATCTAATGTCATATACTGTAGTCCCTTTAAAAGAGCAATTAGGTTTCTTCCAAGACTAGACCCTACTGAGCAGTAATAGTAAAATACTCTCCACTATTCAGCAGAGACTCAAATTCAGGAAATCACAATAATTAAATTCAATTCCCAGGAAAGTTATTTGATGCAATCGCAGAACACAATGAATGCAGGATGTAATCAAGAAAAATTATTACGGTAATACACAACCCCACCGCTCACCTGTCCCGCTACCTCCTTCCCACCATCTTGTCCTCTGTGCCTATTCATCATGCCTTCCTCTTCAACCAGCTTGACTATATGCCGAGACTCTGACATCACTATGAGCCATCCCCCAAGAAGCTGACTATACGCCGGGGCTCTGACATCACCTTGATCTGTCCTCCAAGAAGCTGACTATACGCCGGGGCTCCAACATCACCTTGACCTGTCCTCCGAGAAACTGACTACACGCCGGGGATCCGACATCACATTGATCCATCCCCCAAGAAACAGACTATACGCCTGGGCTCTGCCATCACCTTGGTCCATCCCCTGAGAAGCTGACTATATGCCGGAGCTCTAACATCACTTTGATCCATCCCCGGAGGAGCTGACTACATGCCGAGGCTCTGATATCACTTTGATTCATCCTAGGAGAAGCTGATTATATGCCGGGGCCCTAACATCATTTTGATTTGTCCCCAGAGAACCTGCTATACGCTGGGGCTCTGACATCACCCTGATCTGTCCTCCGAGAACCTGATTATACGCAGGGGCTCCAATATCACCTTGATCCATCCCCCGAGAAGCTGACTATATGCCGGGGCTCTGATATCACCTTGAGCCGTCCCCTGAGAAGCTGACTATAAGCCGGGGCTCTAACATCACTTTGATCTGTCCCCGGAGAAGCTGACTATACGTCGGGTCTCTGACATCACTTTGATCCGTTTCCCTGAGAAGCTGACTATATGCCGGGGCTCTGACATCACCTTTGTCTGTCCCCCGAGAAGCTGACTATACGCCGGGGCTCTAACATCACTTTGATCCGTCCCCAGAGAAGCTGACTATATGCCGGGTCTCTGAAATCACTTTGATCCATTCCCTGAGAAGCTGACTATACGCCGGGTCTCTGAAATCACTTTGATCCATTCCCTGAGAAGCTGACTATACGCTAGAGCTCTGACATCACCTTGATCCATCCCCCGAGAAACTGACTATACACCGGGGCTGTGACATCACTTTGATCCGTCCCCGGAGAAGCTGACTATACACCGGGGCTCTGATATCTCTCTGATCTATCACCGGAGAAGCTGACTATACACCGGGGCTCTGATATCACTTTGATCCGTCCCCGGAGAAGCTGACTATACGAGCGGTCTCTGACATCACCTTGATCCGTCCCCCGAGAAGCTGACTATACGCCGGGGCTCTGACATCACCTTGGTCCATCCCCGAGAAGCTGACTATACGCCGGGGCTCTAACATCACTTTGATCCGTCCCTGGAGAAGCTGACTATATGCCGGGTCTCTGACATCACTTTGATCCGTCCTCGGAGAAGCTGACTATACGCCGGGTCTTTGACATCACTTTGATCCATTTCCCTGAGAAGCTGACTATACGCCGGGTCTCAGAAATCACTTTGATCCTTTCTCTGAGAATCTGACTATACGCCAGAGCTCTGACATCACCTTGATCCATCCCCCGAGAAACTGACTATACACCGGGGCTCTGATATCACTTTGATCAGTCCCCGGAGAAGCTGACTATACACCGGGGCTCTGATATCACTTTGATCCGTCCCCGGAGAAGCTGACTATACGAGGGGTCTCTGACATCACCTTGATCCGTCCCCCGAGAAGCTGACTATACGCCGGGGCTCTAACATCACTTTGATCCATTTCCCTGAGAAGCTGACTATACGCCGGGGCTCTGACATCATCTTACTCCATCCCGCGAGAAGCTGACTATACGCCGGGTCTCTGACATCACTTTGATCCATTCCCTGAGAAGCTGACTATACGCCAGAGCTCTGACATCACCTTGATCCATCCCCGAGAAACTGACTATACACCGGGGCTCTGATATCACTTTGATCCGTCCCCGGAGAAGCTGACTATACGAGGGGTCTCTGACATCACCTTGATCCGTCCCCCGAGAAGCTGACTATACGCCGGGGCTCTGACATCACCTTGATCCGTTTCCCTGAGAAGCTGTCTATACGCCGGGGCTCTGACATCATCTTACTCCATCCCGCGAGAAGCTGACTATATGCCGGGGCTCTAACATCACTTTGATCCGTCCCCGGAGAAGCTGACTATAAGCCAGAGCTCTGAAATCACTTTGATCCATTTCCCTGAGAAGCTGACTATACGACGGGGCTCTGACATCACCTTGATCTGTCCCCCGAGAAGCTGACTATACGCCGGGGCTCTGACATCACCTTGGTCTGTCCCCCGAGAAGCTGACTATACGCCGGGGCTCTGACATCACCTTGGTCTGTCCCCCGAGAAGCTGACTATACGCCAGGGCTCTGACATCACCTTGATCCGTCCCCGAGAAGCTGACTATACGCCAGAGCTCTGAAATCACTTTGATCCATTTCCTTGAGAAGATGACTATACGCCGGGGCTCTGAAATCACTTTGATCCATTTCCTTGAGAAGCTGACTATACGCCAGAGCTCTGAAATCACTTTGATCCATTTCCTTGAGAAGATGACTATACGCCGGGGCTCTGAAATCACTTTGATACGTCCCCTGAGAAGCTGACCAGCATATAGTGAAGCAGGACGAAGAGGACGCGCGTGATGGGGGAAGACAAAATAAAGAGGGACAGAGGACCAGACGGTGGCCTCTGGGGCAGCAGGACAGGTCGATGAGGTGCGCATTTAAAAAATTTTTTAACCTTTTGGTTTAGAAAAATGCCAGATATTTTTCTGAATTTGACAAGAGCAAATTACTAAAAATCTGTACTCTGGAGAATAGGAATTTTTGTGAAAATCTAAAGAGAATTCAATTCCACTCGAATAAATTGTCTCATCTTTACTATTGACATCACAGATCATTGTACAGGCAGAAATGACAGTATAAAAATGAGCACAGAGATATCGGCCATAAAAGCCCCGTCTATCTCGGTGTGATGTGAAGTGCGCAGTGAATGTTGGAAGCGCGATGCAAATGAAGAAGTTACAATAAAAGGCTCCATATTACAAATGTGTTTTTTTATCGTTATGGGACTGTGCGCTGCCATTTGCAAATTCAATTCTGCTTCCATGCACCCGGCACACATGGGTCTAGGCTTCTGCATGCTGGAAATAATAGAAAGAATATACAATGCATACCATTAGCTCGTCACGTGCGCTCTGGCATCAGTGCTTTTCTCATTTCTTACATTGCTTTTAATCTTCTAGAGCATTTGTCAGCCTCTATGCCTCCAGTGTAATAGTACCAGTAATGTATTCGTCACACACATGGAAAAGCTATGCATACTGTGAGCGAGTTAAATGATGAAATTGTGATTACCTACAGTCGGCACTAGGGGGAGCTGACTACAAACATGTTTATGCTTAGAGTTTACCATTAATTCGGAGCTGTCAAAGCGACTAACGAACTCATCAGTCAACTCCATGAGGGAAGCCGAGAAACCCCACAAGTTGGTTAGTGGCAGGTCCATTATACAACAGATGTACAGCAATGCTGTTCTTCTATTTTTTTCTCTACAGCACCCCCGATGTTTAAAGAAAGCATAGCACTTTCACGCTGATTACCCTAGCAGGCTTTTGGGCACCTTTAGGGTGAATTGACAAGCATCAATCTATGTCTGATTTAGGTTTGCAAAAAACTTGTATATTTGCAACTAACAGGATCGACGGGAAGAATAACTTTGCGCTTGTCATAGAGAAAATTAAAATCCTTGTAGATATGAGAGAAAGAGCTTGCACTCTACAAGTTGTATCCACATGTGAATAGGTAGCTGACCCCTTCCTTTGGAATCAAGAAATTAAGGAAACTCCTAATAGCTAACAGATGTGAGACCATTGAACCAGGAATGAGAAGAAGAAGATTTATGACCAACATAAGAACTAGGAGAAACATAAAGATCTCTCTCTTTTCTTTGCTTATTAGAAATTAGAAGGGAAGGTTTGTATGAGTCCATCTAATAGATAGGAAAGTCATATTTTCGGAAACATGAACAAATAGAAATCGCTGGGCAATGGCCAGAATCTCTCCAATTGAATAAAGACTTGATAGACGAGGCTACACCTGTCATCTTTGGTTTCAATGTAAAGATAAAATCATAATAGGAAAGATGACAGTAATATCTCCCACCTGTGACTTTCTGGAACATGGGAATCTCATAATTTTCTGAAACTGAAGCCACATCCCATGTCCAGCACTGTTATGAGTGATCTAAGGGAGGCATGTGGGTGTAAATTAGGAGTTAATAAAAGGCAAATGCCAAATTTTGGATCTTGTCAGTCCGTGGAGGTGCAGCTAACTGTGGTTCTGCCCATTTCTTTCTGGAGTACCTCCCTCCATAAATCTGAAGTGACATCAGGTTTAGTAAGTTTGTTTTGTTATTTCTTCTTATTTTATGTAGTTGTGTATGCTGTATTGTTTTGTCCCCTTTGTAAAATCTTTTGTGTATTTTTATAAATTCTGCCTATCTTTCTGGATTAAATATAAAATGTAATAGTTCTATTCCTTTTGTTCTGTAAACTGCACCTGAAGCTATACGGGCCCTGAACCTGGTGTCCAATCAGCCTGTATAAACGATTCGTGGTGGCAGCTAATAATCTTTCTCTAGTTATTGTGGTGTTGGAAGTGACCATACCGAGGTATCTATATATTTCAGGCGTTGGAATTAGTTGTACATATACCATACACTGTGAGTTCCCCAATAACCGGCCTAGCAGTGCTAACAGCCGCAGCCTCCTCCGCTAACGGCTGGTCCATAACAGAATTGTCCTAATGATAAGGGGGGAACAGATGGCTGTTCGTGACAAAACATTAACAGACCGTTGGTTCAGCGTGACACCCAAGCTATGACCTTTTACAGTGCTCCCCTACCCTTCATGACCTTGACACATCTTTGCGATTAGGTGGTTGCTTCCCTAACCTGCCCCCTTTCCGTCCACAGAGGTAGTAACCCAAGTCTCTACATTAGGCCGGGATCACACATGCGAGTAAGTCGTCCGACACTCGCATGTGAAATCCCAGCTCTGGCGCTGGCACTCGGGAGTGGAGCGAGCGGCTGCATGTAGTTCTATGCAGCCGCGCGCTCCACTCCCGAGTGACGGCGCCAGAGCTGGGATTTCACATGCGAGTGTCGAACGACTTACTCGCATGTGTGATCCTGGCCTTAAAAGGATTGTCCACTTTTGGTGGCAATTTTTTTTTTAATGCTTGTAGTTGGGGCTACAAAATAAATTGGTTTTCTTAAAAATTTGTTTAGCCTTCTATAGTCTGTGTTGTACCGCCTGTAGCTCACTGCCGATTGAGTTTACTGAGAATACGTCAGTCAACCCGCTGTGACGGTCTGTCAGAAGAGTTTGTAACTGATTTATCTGTTGTTTTCTGAGCTCCTCACAGCTGATTTATCGCCAATGACCACATCAAAGTTGAATGTGCAGGAAAACAAAACAAATTGCAAAAATTATTTTTTTTTAGCCTCAAAATTCATGCAATTAAGTAAAAATTAAAAGTACCCACAGGTTGAAGTGTCTAAAGTGGAGATGCTTATACTACAAAGGCTTGTTTACATTTACATTTTACAATAGTGGCAAAAAAAAAATTCTAAACAAAAAAATTGGGGCATTTTTTCCTTTGCGTATTTCCAGCTGTGGAGGTTCTTTTTTTTTTAAATCTGCAGCATTTTTGCATAATTTTTCACCTATTCAAATGAAGCAAAAACTTAACAAAAACACACATAAAAAAGCGGCGAGTTTTCACGGCCAAGGAACTGTTTTTGGGTGCAGAAAAATTTTCTGCAAAAACTCAACGCGTGCTCACAGCCTAAAGGTAAATGCATAAATAAAACAAATGCCTGCAAATTTGCTTACAGAAAATCAGCAAGCGGATTACCGTAGCTGCTGCGGCAATTTTCTGCACAAAAAGTGAACTACAGTATTTTTTTTTTGCAGCTTTCACTGGATTTCAGAAGGGAGAAATCTGAAGCAAATCTGTAGGTTACACACGCAAATTTTGCTCCTGATTTTCTGCAAACTTTCCAAATTTTGTGACAAAAATTTATCAACCGCACCCTCAGACTAAATTCCAGCAGCCTGATATTATGGTAAAATCTATGTAATGTTTCCAATGAAATAGTAATGTATAGAAGGTCTGCTGCCTCTGCTCCTGCTTACTGCTTCATATTTCATTTTTGCCCCCTGGAGAGAAAACCTAGAAATCTGTGTTCTAACGATGAATAATGCTTTGTACCGGAGCAAATCTGTATGTACAGCGCGCTTTAAATTACCCAAACATCTACGCACATCCATAAAGACACTGCTTATTAAAGCACAGAAATGGAAGGTGAATCACTGTAATGAAAGGGCTGGGTGAGATTTCGAGAACTTTCCTATAAATAAACAGTAGATGTTCTACATGATCGAGACTTCATGGAAAATTACATAACACTCACTTGTAAGAGCAGACGACCTTCAGGAACGAACATTTCGCCATATAATTCGGGGTCCTATATGGGTAATATAAGTGGGCAGGGCTATGCAAATGTAAATAAAGTGGGTGTGTCACTAATTTTTTGAGGGCGGTCCTTGATCAAACTAAAGGTGGGGCTTCCAAATTATTGAAAAATTTATAAACGCGGCTAGACGTTCCAGTACGATGACAATTCCCCCGGTAGACCCGGAATTCTGGATTATAGAGATATACAACCCCCTTTGGGAATTTCCTTCGATATTTCAGCGTTGTACGATGCCAATAAGTTCTTTGTAGATTAATTCCGCGTTTCGCATTGCTTGTAGTCTAATTAAATCTGTTTGTGTTTCATGTGGGCTTACAAGCCTATGAAATTAATTTTCGTAAATGGGATATTCAGAATTTTTTCTTTTCGCCTAAGCTATTAGCTGTTTTTTTTTTTCTTCTTCTTCTTCTCCCTGGCTATAATTCAACTATATAGCCTTGATTTGCTCGTAAACATTACTACATAATAAAAATTATTAGGCAGAAAATTGTGTTCAAATACCCGGGGTTAATTTGTCTGCTGAAAACGAAAGGATATACTGGGTGTGCCGATCAGAGACGGCTCCGGCTAACGTGCCGCTTCGTAACGGAGTGTCTGGGGACGTTGTGTCGGAACCTTACAACATTGTGATATGATATCATAGCCCATTAGTAGACTGTATCAGACTATTATAAATCATGAAAACGTATCCAATAGGGGGCAGTGTTTTGTAGGAGTCTAGAGTCAAATATGGATGAGGAAAAATAAGAAGCCGATGAGCAGAAAATTCCTCAAAAATTTTTCAAATTTTTGCAAGGATAGCCTTCCATTATGAATGTAATTAACTTGTACGGTTTGCGTCTATGCACTTTTTTTTTCTGCTTCCAATTTAAAGGGGTCATCCTATATTTTTTTATACAAGTCTAAGACCTTACCGGCAGAACCTGCTTGTTCTGCCTGACGCCGATCTCTCCTGGCTCCGAATGATCACGGACCGCTCCTTGTGGCCAATTATTCTTATGACGTCACATCAACAGAGCAGCTTACTCTCTTCTGTTTTGCTCTGTTAAAGGGAAGTCAAAGCCAAGGTCATACTGATTGACAGCCCGCTCCCGGCTGTCTAAGTGTGGGAAGTCGGATGTCAATCAGTATGACGTCGGACGTGACGCTCCGTCATCAGAACAGATTTTGTTTCCATTTTTCCATCATTTTTAGATCAGCAACGTCTCCGTTCTGTGATTTCGATAACTCCACAAATTTTCCTGCTTGGTTTTGCAACTTCATTGTTAAGTAGTGTAGATTTGCTTGTATGGCGATGTGTATTGGGGCGTCAAACTGGGTTGGCAAAGGCCCATCAGTAACATTGATCTTTGGAGCTCACTGTTCAGCTATGTGCAAAAATCAACTGACCCTAGTACACAAATTTATTTTTGCTTCTATGTAATATTAATTTGGCTAGCTTGTTTAATAAAATTGTGAATCAAGTATAATAGCACTACCTATTAGTACTTCTTCACAGCGGCCTACCGGAGGATTCTCCTGCTCTCCAGTGGGCCAGTCCGAGCCTATTCGGTGAGGAAATGGCCACCGCCTGCTTTACTGTACAATGTAAGACAATGGATCTCATGATTCTGTGATGGAAAATTCATATAAATATTACATTCCCCCCTCCCTGCATTATTCTGATCTGATTCCCCTATTGTTCTCCATCATCTACAACCGGTAGTTTGTGCCGAGGCTGAGATGAAGTCCCATCCGCCGCGCCGGCTCTACTGCCACGCACCAGAAAAAAATAGCCTGCTGCTTTAATAAACCAGGAAAATGAGAAAGTCTGCCGAAAACAAGATCAGGATTTAAGCAGAAAATTTCCCTCGACTCCTTCACTGAAATACTGGCCACAAGTGCAATTCGTTGAGGATAAGAAGTGACATTTCCTTATTTATAACGAGTGCAAATCTGTCTTATTGACATAAATAAAGGCAGATTGGCGCGGCGCCAGGGGTAATGTGCGGCCTGGATAGGTTTTTTTTATTTTTTTACAGTCTCAAGTCTTGAATTTGTATAAAAAGGACATGGAAGCATTCCCCACATTAGCTGCGCGCTTCATTTGGAAAGAGGCGTATATAGGTTCTGAAATGCAAAGCTGACCTTTTCTTTTATGTATATATTCCGGCCTGGGCTTTGGTCCGCCGGCTGCCGGATGCTGCCTCATTTATAGGATCGTGTTATATTCCCGCCTGACAAAGCTTTTCTGCATCTCACTTCCTTCGTTTCTTCGCAGAAAATGGTAAAAAAAAAAATATAGAAGACACGGGGGTATGTATTGGTAAGAAAGCAATGTAGATGCCACAGGGCTCCGCGGGGGCGGGTATGTTTAATGGCCTATTGCATTAATCAGAATTTATGTTAAATATATTTAAAAAAATGTATAATATATATATATATTTTTTTACCTTTCATATCAGAATAATAAAAAATTAAAATTGCAAATTTCACACTGACCCTTAGGTCTAAAGCTAGACTCATAGGCTCCAATTCGGCAAAGTTGTGCAAAACTTTAGAGACTTTTGGCGTTTTTACGTCAGTTTCAGGATGAGCTGCGGAGGAGTCAGGGTGGGATGGGGCGTTTTTTACACCAGAAATGCTGCTCCGTAACAAGTCTGATCAGGAACACGGAGGCGAATGTCACTGATAAGAAGAGGAGAGTTCATTAAATGGCGTGAACCTTTTAAAGATAATGGCGCATTGTACTCCAGTGAAGTCTTCTTTCCGAAAGATTGGTGCGTGCATCGTCAGGCATGATGAATCAGCCTCAATATTCCTGTTCTGCACATGAAGTCACAGCAGGAACAAGGACATTGAATCACTGACATTTATTGTGAATGGTGGATCCTGTGTTATCTACTGTATATAGAGGTGTTATCAGTCATTGTACAGGAGGAGGTGAGCTGTGACATCACCTATTGTGAATGGTGGATCTTGTGTTATCTACTGTATAGAGGTGTTATCAGTCATTGTACAGGAGGAGGAGGTGAGCTGTGACATCACCTATTGTGAATGGTGGATTCTGTGTTATCTGCTGTATATAGAGGCGTTATTAGTCATTGTACAGGTGAGACACCTGATGAAGGCTATATTAGCCAAAATGTGTTGTGTTTGCCATGTTTTGGTTGGTAGCCTTGGTATTTTCTCAATAATGCTCCAACAAAAAATCTTTTTAACAGTTTATATATACATACCAAATAAAAAAATCTACATTTTTTATCCATGACGACCCTCTGTTGATTCCTCTTGGAATTTCCTTCATCTAAACGGAAGCGCCTTCCAGGATTCTCCAACAGCACATTCTTTCCACGTGGCAAATCATTGGGAAAGGAAACATTTCCTCCGTGGTCCACTGGAATGGCAGTATGCCGAGGAAGGAATCCATGTGCGCAGGTGAGGGAATCAATGTCATTCTCCCTGGTACCAGTACACACTCACTACGCTGCGCCTTCCGCTTCCCCCACTCCTTTTTCCATTCCAGTTTCCCATATCATTTAGGCTATTAGAACATTTCAGTTCTTTTGGCTAAAATAAGGGAACAGTTTTCACTTAGATTATTCTTGTGTTTTTGATTTACACTTTTTACTCTTTTATGTTGTGATTTTTTTTTGATTTCTGGTCTTTCTTTTCTCTTTTTGCACTGCAAAAAAAAAACAACAAAAAACCTTCATGTAGACATGTTTCCTGAACACGGGTTCAGCCTTCGCTCTCGTTTTCTTCCAGGGCTACGACTATTCCGAGCACTTTATAATCAAGATGTCATTATCCAAGCTCTATGCTGTTCATTGATTTTCTGCCAGGCGAAGGAAGTTATCCCTTTTTTTTTGTTTGTGTGTGTGTGTGTTCCTGGCCCTGGCAGTGTAGCAATATTCCCTGCCACCGTTTCTTTCTCTCCGTGCGGCATCCAGGTCATCCTTCCGTCTGCACGCGTCCTATCTGAATATCGAATGAGCAATAATGATGCAAATAAATTACTAGACAGCTGGAAGTCGTCCGATCATTGCGGGCACAAAAAAGTGATTTTACCTCGACGCGCGCTGACGATAATACCGCAGCACCACGCTGCCGGCAGAAATGAATAAGGCCCGACTGCGACAGTGTAACAAAAATAAACATATAGACGGCTTGTCCTTCACACAATGAAAAATAACATTATGGGGACTGGATGCTTTTGTGTTTTACGGCCCTTGAAGGATTACCGGAGGGTAAGCTTATTTTAGTACAATAATCCTATTCCAGCAGTGATTATTATTTTGTTTTCCATTGTGCTGGAACAGTACTCTAAATTCTGAATGATAACACCCCGTTATAATAAAGGGCCTATTCACCGAGGAATATTCAAGGCAGCCTATCGGAGGAGCCTATCTGGGATTACACGCAAGGTAACAATGGCAGAATTTATTTACCGCACCAGGAATAATTACATTTGCCACAACAACAACGAAAAAATTATTTTCCATCTGCAATCTGGATTTTGTGAAGCAAATCAATCTGACATATGCTCATGGGAAAAGAATAGAAGATCCGGATATTCATGAGCTGACTAAGGTGCAAGTAGGACTTGTGGTAGTGGCATTGTTTTTTTTTTTTTCCTATGTAAATCCATGCATAATGCTCTACTGTTTGCATTTGGAAATAAAAAATTAAATAATATAAAAAATGGTGCAAAAAATAAAAAAAAATTGCCGGATGCCACTCCCTTACCCCCTGACTCTTTAGAATAGCATGGTCTTAAAACAAAAACTTGTCTGCCACAGTTAAATCTGCTTTTAGTGCACATTTCAGTCTAATATTCACTTAATCGTATCATCTAAGCTATTCATCAGCATTCTACCAGCATTATAGGTGTTGGAACTTGCCCTTCCTTCACTTCACCCAAACTAATTGGAGCAGGATCCGTGTTGGACTGGGATGCCAAGGGTCCACAAGTACAATTGTCTCCTGGGTCCATTGTTCAACCACATGCAGGTATTACAAATTTACTTATATATCACAATAAACTGGATTTGTCTGTAAATAGTGAATCAAGTGTATTGTGCCAAATACAGCTCATATGGGGTGGCCCACCGGGGGATGCTACTATTCCTTTGTGGGCCAGTCCAACCCTGAGCAGGATCCAAGCCACAAAAAGGCTCTGTTCACACATCGGATTCATACATTTATGACATGCCACTCTGGCGTATATGTCCATTGTTAAAAAAAAATTAATCTTGTGGGGTATAAATATTTACTGGATTAGGACAATCTGCGGCATTGGGATATGGGCAACCCAACATAAAATGGCCAGATGAAGGCCAAAAGGGCACCTGCTCGTGAATTGGGGCCTAACACTAAAAGATTATATTTTCCACTGTTCAAAAAAATCCCAGCAAATATCAATCTCGCCTTCTCACCCGTGCACAAATGGCGTTCCATGTACATTAACCTGCAATGATAACGATAAAAGGGTTTGCCCACTTTGGACAATTTAATTTTTATCAAAAGCGATCAGAGACGATAAGCTGATCAAAAAAGAAAATGTTGATTGAACAATCATCGATCAGCTATGATCTGTGATGGAACCTGGCAGCAAGTGTTTAATTCTCCTACAATGCCCCCAGTGGGGAAATGAAGTATTACACGGTGACTTGAATCGACTTATAGTGAAATGTATGGACAGGCTGGGTCCTCCAGAGCGTAGCCACTCTCCATTCCGGTCCTCACAAATGAGTTTATTAGAATAAATCTGGAAATCCCTTACAGTCAGATTGCTCTCATTGTGTCTTGCCTTGAAACAATATGGAAATCTCCTAGATTACAGTGTCTGCCTCTGAATTCTTATTGTTTATCCACCGCCGCTCATAAAACCAGCTTAGTGTGTCCAGGAAAGTAGCAGAGAATAACGCCGGTCAGGACCGGCGTATAGAAACTCTATTTCCTGCCTAGGAGTCAGATCTGGACGGCGGAGCACCGGCGTAAGGAGAGGAAGCGGTGCATGGCATTGTGATAACAACGCTCAGATTGTAGCAGGTGCGGCCTGTACTAAGAATGCATTCATCTGCTGCCAAAAGTGGGTCAACATCTCCATGTTGCCTATTATCTTCCTGCCAATAACCCTAGTTTTATATGTACCTGCCTCAGCTGCACTGGATTCATCCAGCCGAAAGCTTACTATGTTCTGTATAAGAAAGTTATCTGTAGAAAAGTTGGAAATGTCCTCAAATTACACCTGAAACTTTTCTTTCTACCTGGTATAATGATCTTCTGGCCTACAGAACATTTCAGATGTTATGCCAACAATGGGGGCAACAAGTTTTTACCCTCAAATTAATCAAGGGCATCTCATTAAGACAAACATTGCTTTGCGCCATAGAGGGGCAAGTGATCCGAAACAGTTGTCTGCAGATAGGTGATAATATCACTAGCCACATTGCTGAGCTCGTTAAAGAGTAGGACGTTAACTTACAAGGTAGACCCCTCCAATTGGTGGCACTAGAGAAAGTTTTCTTTCTTTTCAGTAGATCGTTAATTTACCAGAAACAGACAGACAAAGCAGTCTTGGTAGGAGCTATTCCTTCCCCGTTACTAAGGATCTGGCTGCAAGAGCCTCCATTGATTCTCTGAATTAATTGAAGTGGACGTTTAGAATTTTCTTTTTTTTTTTTCCGAAGCAGCACCACTCTGGTTTATTTATCTACACAGACCGTCAGGAGATGAGAACTGAAAGGTGTCAGACTTATTTCTGTTGTGCTCCAACTTGTAATCGCTCTGCAGTGAGATCAAGACCTTGGTCTTTATATCTCACACAGGAGTAGGCTGTTGTAAACTATGGTGAGGGCGTGTCTTTCTTTCACCCTGTGTTTTGCTGCCTGTTAATGATTGGTTAACATCATACAGGGGAAAAGAAGCACACGCCCTCAGTTCATCCAGCTGAAGCGCAGCTGCGCGAAACGGCCGTCGTTCTCTTTCTTTCCCCTGCACACTCCATCCCCTCTGATCCCTTGAATCCCTTAAATCGCATACCCGGTGAGGGCTACTTTTCTTCAATTTTCTTGGATGCATAATTTGGAACTCTAATGTGAGCACCACCTAAATATGTGACACACGGTGTATTGCTCTGTGAGAGAGGGTTTTAAAGGTAAATACCCCACCAAGTTGTGACTTGTGCTTAATAAGCTTCCCTAGATGTTTCTCACTGGTGTCCATGGTCTAAGAATGTCCAATCCTTGCAATATCTCTAGGTCTAATAAGGACCAGAGGCCAAAATGCCAAGCCAAGGATGCAAAGTTCAGAAGTGAAGATCACCCACCACAGAGGACATGAATGGAAGCTGCAACAGGGCAGAATCGAATAAATCAAATTGTTCATCTCTAGCCAGTACAGTGAGGGCTCGAAGATCTAGCATAAGACAACTCCCTTTCTGACCTCCCACTTGGCCTTGTATAGATGAATGATGTGCACTTATGGTGTCCATACATCTTACATAGTTGTTGGCTGAATGCTCCGAATATGCCATAAAATATTTCAATGTTTCTATTTTCAGTAGGAAGAAAAAGCTGGTGCCAAACTTCTCTGGCAGCGGCTTATCTTCCCTGAAAACATAAGGATACGTAAAGGGCGTTTTAAAGGGTATTCTCATTTTATACATTTTTAGAATATCCTCAAAAGTATACAAAAAAATGTAGAGTAGATACAGGTCCCACCAACGGGAACCACATTCATCTCAAACACTGGGACCTGACAAGTGCCAATGTCAATGGATCGGTGGCCCTTTTTTTTCCAATGTTGTATCATCTGTTGTGGGAGAGTCAGGAGGCCCCATAAACATTAGATCGTTGGCCGATCGCGATGATTTCGATGTGTGTGGGGGTTTTTAGTTATACCAGCAAACTCGAAAACATCAGGCAGAACCCACGTACCCATATGCTTTATAAAAAAAGGAGACCGAATTGAGGTGACGGGTCTTTTAGAGGAAGCATCAACATAAGAATAGCTACAACTAATGTTCTAGCACGAGTCTTATTCGGGAAGCCAGATGGCCGAGCTGTTGAATTCAAGAAAGGATAAGAGACGGCACCAGACGCGAGCACTTCACCAGCCACACAAATGAATCTTTCTCCGGAAAGGCTGGCGAACATAATGAAACACTGGCAAGCCGCTCGCAATGAGTCAGGAGGAAAAGGAGAGTGGGAAAAAAAAAATAACAAAGCCGCAGAACCATGTTCAGTAAGTCTCAGAAATTATAGTCACCAATCTGCCGGCGTTATGATTTGAAGACCACTAACAAAATTAACAATATATTTCCAATGTAGGCCTGCCATCTGCTCCGCGAAATTTTACCATAGATTTTACGGCTGCGCTGTCTCTCCAGTAAATTGAATTTTTGGGGATGGAAAACAGGAATGCTAAAAAGGAAAAAAAAAATAATAACCCTGAAACCTGTGATTATTGTTAAGTGATGGTGTAAAAAACACATTTGTCGATGCTTGTCGGTCTATTTGCAACTTGTGTAAGGTAGTAAATAAAAGGCTCGGGACTGGAGCACGATGCACAGCCTGATTTTCCGTGTTTGTTTTCCTCGGGAGATAATACCATATTTTTATGTAGCTGATAGTGGAAAATGTGCTAAAAAATTAAATTTTTTGTTGAAAATAAAGTATTCCCCCCTTTCGATCTGCTGATGGTGATAATCTACACCTCGTGATACCGCATAAATATTTGTTTTCAACCTGACATTCACTTTTATTTTTCAGTATTTTTTTAAACCCTTCTCATTGGTCAACACTGTAGATACATTTTTTTTCATTATTAGTGTAACCTTTATAGAGTGTCACCATTTCACATAGAAAAATATTTAGACTTGAGAGTCCTCAGTGGTTGATACCTTTTAATGGTAACTGAAAAGATGGTAACAAATTGCAAGCTTTCGAGACTACTCAGGTCTCTTCATCAGGCAAAGACTAAAACAAAAACTGAAGAATCACATATTTATACACCACACAGCACAGAAAAAATGCAATAGTTGAGAAACGTGACGTGAAGCAGAACTGTCATTATGGGAGAGGGATGAACAGTTGTGGCAATAAATATTGGACTAGTTCATAGATAAGGAGTGTGAAAGTTTTATTGCCCTCTGATTGGGGTCTGGTAATGTTTTGTGAGGTTCTCACAGGGTCTTTGAAGCAAATTCCTTAATTGATGTAATAGGCCATAAATCCATGTGATAGGTTCATTCAAGCATTGAGAGTGTCAAAGGTCACTATCAATTTGTATTCGCAAACTCTCCTCTGTCTCTGAGATGTGAAATCACCTTTCAGTACAAGTAATTTCATGTCCAACATGCTATGACCGGGGATGATGGAGAGACTTGAGTAGTCTCGAAAGCTTGCAGTTTGTTACCATCTTTTCAGTTAGCCATTAAAAGGTATCAACCACTGAGGACTCTCAACTCTAAATATTTTTCTATCTACTGGCTAACACGGTACAAAGATATACAGCTTTACTGTATCATTTCACATAGACTAATTTTAGATAAAGAAAAACTTATTTAAGGCTCTCATCACTCATCCAACCAGACTGACAGCTGCAGCATGTAATGAGCAGTGACCAGCCACAGGGAGGAGGGACACTGAGGAGCTGTCAATCAGGGTAGATGAGTGTGATCCAGCAGCAGGGAGGAGGGACACTGAGGAGCTATCAATCAGAGTAGATGAGTGTGATTCGGCAGCAGGGAGGAGGGACACCGAGAAGCTATCAATCAGGGTAGGTAGATATGATTCAACAACAGCAGGGAGGAGAGACACTGAAGAGCTGTCATTGAAGCTATGTAGGTATTATTCAACAACAGCAGGGAGGAGGGTCAATGAGGAGCTGTCATTGAAGCTAGGTAGGTATGATTCAACAACAGCATGATAGATAAATATTGGCACAGTTCAGAAGGAGGTGCACCAGTAGG
>VIAB01002607.1:68350-95617 GCA_009801035.1 Oophaga pumilio | reverse complement strand
TGTGCACCATCCTTAAATTCACTGGTGGAAGACCCTTGAAAAAATAACAAATCTTTATAGCAATCAGAGTTTTGTTGTTTTTATGTTTATACAGAGCTCCGAATTTCCTACATAACAATGAAATCAAACGATAAAAGTCAGCCGGTCTGCAGTCACCTCTAGGGGGAGCTAGGAGCTTACAGAATACTAAGCTATTATTGAGTTCTATCTGGAAGCAGTATGCAGTTTGCTCCCTCTAGTGGTGGTTTGAGATAGCCATTATTTCAGCAATTAATTTCAAGTTCATACAGGCGATTTGTAGCTCTGTATTAAGAAACTGGAGCCTTAATAAAAATAGAAATTCTTTCTTCTTTGGGCGTGCATTTATGTAAGTCACTCACTTAAGTCAAACTTGCCACTTTTAGATAAGAGGGCACGCAGATCAGGGCGTGATATAGTGATATTTTTGTTAACTAGCAGCCTTAAGCAGAAGATCTATGCTTCTACCTGACTGACAGTATGTGAGACTAAGAATAGGGTCGTATGGTGGCTCGCTGGACTGTACTTGGCTCCTAGGTTTGACCAAGGGCTACAGCTGCCTTGAGTTTTAACTGGAACCTTTAGAGTCTGAGCTGTAGCTCTTAGGTGTTTTGCAGTTTCTCTGATCATTGAACGGTCTGACTTTGGGGTGAATTTGCTGGGACCATCCCCTTCTGGGAAGACTGTGAAGTATCTTAAATGTTTTCCACTTATGAATAGTCTTCCTCACAGTAAAATGATGGACTTCAAAATTGTTTGGATGGGTTTCCTCCCAAAACGATGTGGTTGCAATCTCTGTACATCACTGAGTAATATTTTGGGTGCGATATATATATATAAAAAAAATAATAATGAAAAAGTGCAAGCCCGTCATCGAAGAAACCAACCTGGAATTTTAATTGTTTTAGTAAGAAGAAGATTATTAAAGCGTGTGCTGAAATTCGCCTTTCTGGCTGATCATTTTGCTGCTGCTCGCAGGTGTTAGGAACCTTTCGGCTTCATATCTAATTCACAGAAGGGACTGTCATTCAGGGAATCTGCCATCAGCGAGGCATTTTCTAAAGTGACACTCCGTACATGGGAACACAAGATGCTAATCTTCCGAATGAATGCTCCCATCTTGTCATACATAAATAATACATCTGCATCCTGTCCCTACTGAGATCTGCACAGTTCAGTTTGGTCAAGGAAAGATATGGGACACCGCGGCCGGCGCAGTCGAGGTGTTTAACTGTTGCTACGATACGCTTAACTGTGTTTCCATTTTATTCTGTCTCACTCGCCTGCTTTTCTTTCTCCGGAGTGCCCGGGATACGGGAGCGCGAGGCTTGTTTTCATTCAGGAGATTGATCAGGTGTAAACAATAGCTGCTATTATTATGTCCGTGCTTTTAGCAGAGCGGGCTGTCTTAAAGGGGAACTCCAGACTGAATCCTCACGATTGTTCTACAGTTGCATTTAACCGTTTGTTTGTTTTTTTCATACGTACATTTGAAAAGTATTTTTTTCAATCAGTGAGTCAAAAAATTATCACGGCACATGGGCTAATTTTTGGGCCAAATGTATTTATTTATTAAGAGCATTTTTAAATTGGGTTCTTCTTTTTATTGCAATCACTTCTATACATAGTCATGAAAAAAAAAACAAAGTACACCCGCTTTGGATGTTATGATTTTACCTTTCATGAAATAATTAAAAAAAGTGGTCTTCGGTCTTAAAGTTACCGTAGTTAAGTATAACAATACATAACAAATCACGCTATACAGTCATGGCCAAAAGTTTTGAGAATGACACAAATATTAATTTTTACAAAGTCTACTGCTTCACTTTTTCTAATGGCAATTTGCATATACTCCAGAATGTGATAAAGAGTGATCAGCTTAACAGCTATTACTTGCAAAGTCAATATTTGGCTAGAAAATGAACTTTATCCCCCAAGACACATTTCAACATCATTGCAGCCCTGCCTTAAAAGGACCAGCTAACCTCTTTTCAGTGATTTCTCCATTAACACAGGTGTGGGTGTTGATGAGGACATGGCTGGAGATCAATCTGTCATGATTAAGTAAGAATGACACCACTGGACACTTTAAAAGGAGGCTGGTGCTCGGCATCATTGTTTCTCTTCTGTTAACCATGGTTATCTCTAAAGAAACACGTGCAGTCATCATTGCAATGCACAAAAATGGCCTAACAGGGAAGAGTATCGCAGCTAGAAAGATTGCACCTCAGTCAACAATCTATCGCATCATCAAGAACTTCAAGGAGAGAGGTTCCATTGTTGCCAAAAAGGCTTCAGGGCGCCCAAGAAAGACCAGAAAGCGCCAGGACCGTCTCTTAAAAGTGTTTCAGCTGTGGGATAGGGCTACCAGCAGTGCAGAGCTTGCTCAGGAATGGCAGCAGGCAGGTGTGAGTGCATCTGCACGCACTGTGAGGCGGAGACTCTTGGAGCAAGGC
Organism: Oophaga pumilio; assembly: GCA_009801035.1. NCBI lineage: Eukaryota > Metazoa > Chordata > Amphibia > Anura > Dendrobatidae > Oophaga > Oophaga pumilio. The sequence continues at coordinate 93,143 of VIAB01002607.1, read as the reverse complement.
CTGGTCTCAAGGAGGGCAGCAAAGAAGCCACTTCTCTCCATAAAAAAACTTCATGGAGAGACTGATATTCTGCAAAAGGTACAGGCAGTGGACTGCTGAGGACTGGGGTAAAGTTATTTTCTCTGATGAATCCCCTTTTCGATTGTTCGGGACATCAGGAAAACGCCTCATTCGGAGAAGGCAAGGTGAGCGCTACCACCAGTCTTGTCTCATGCCAACTGTTAAGCATCCTGAAACCATTCATGTGTGGAGTTGCTTCTCAGCCAAGGGAATCGGCTCTCTCACAGTCTTGCCTAAAAACACAGCCATGAATAAAGAATGGTACCAGAATGTCCTCCAAGAGCAACTTCTCCCAACCCTCCAAGAGCAGTTTGGCGATCAACAATGCCTTTTCCAGCATGATGGAGCACCTTGCCATAAAGCAAAGGTGATAACTAAATGGCTCAGGGAACAAAACATAGAGATTTTGGGTCCATGGCCTGGAAACTCCCCAGATCTTAATCCCATTGAGAACTTGTGGTCAATCATCAAGAGACGGGTGGACAAACGAAAACCTAAAAATTCTGACAAAATGAAAGCATTGATTGTGCAAGAATGGACTGCTATCAGTCAGGATTTGGTCCAGAAGTTGATTGAGAGCATGCCAGGGAGAATTGCAGAGGTCCTGAAGAAGAAGGGTCAACACTGCAAATATTGACTTGCTGCATTAACTCATTCTAACTGTCAATATAAGCTTTTGTTACTCATATGTTTGCAATTATATTTCTGTCTGTGATAAAAACATCTGTCAAACACACATAAAAACCAGAGGGCAGCAGATCATGTGAAAATATCATATTTGTGTCATTCTCAAAACTTTTGGCCATGACTGTAGGTCGAAATGCAGAAGCAGTGAGTGAAAAATTAAGAAGCCCTCTAATGCTTCAGTAGGAACTAAGAGGGTAAGCATTAGCCAGGTACTGATAATGAAATACCTTTATTTTTTTTTATATTGAAGAGCTGAAAACCACTTGTGGTGTAAATGAGTCAAAATTTTCACAAAAATTTTGAACTGGTTTTCCGGTGAAAAGAAGTTATCACTTATAGGTAGGATAGATGATAACGTACTGATCGATGGGGATGTGACCTCTGTGACCTGCACCAATGGACAGAATGAGGAGTTTGTATCCATGAAGGGGCACTTGTATACCCATCACAAAATAGATCGGATGCCTGACCGTTACTCCGTTTACTCTCTATAAGGCAGCAGCCCTGTGGGTCCCAGCGTTTGGACTCCCATCGATCAAGAATTTTCACCTATCCAATTGATAGGTGATCGTTTATTTTCCCAGGACAACCCCTATAGTGATGTGGGTTATTTTTCAATCCTATAGTGTCACATTCTCTATTTTTCCTGCTTCCATGAAAAAATAATGCCTAGTTATAGCTCCCGTGTATCTCAGAGCTTATAGGTAAAGTCCTACTGAGTTGTTAGTAAAGTCTCTTCCGTGGTTACTCCAAAGCCTTCGGGTGTCACGTGACCCCTATGTAATACAGCGTGCTATACATTTGTATGCAAAATCCAGTTTACTTTCCAGCTAAATCCCCTGGATTTATTGGAAAAATCCCATGGATCTGTACAAAAAATGCATTTGGTTTACAAGTAAAATATGCCTGGTTTAGAGCAAAAAACAGATAGAGTCCGTTGGTGCACAGGACTGTCCGGTGAACCCGTCGACCTACATGTAAAATCTCAAGAGGATAAAATAAAAAAAAAATCTTAAGGTTTTGTTATAAAAAACTAGAGAGTGATATGAAAAAAATAGATGCAATACGTCCATTGAAAATGTGATATTAGACTTAGGGGTAGGGACACTCCCACTGCTAACGACCCATTTACATCGGACGCTAATTGACCAAATGAGCATTTGTCAGAGACATGGCAGCGATCAGCAAAGATGATTGTCGTTGGCAGCACATCTGTCTATGTAAACAGGGAATTGGCTGCCAACTAAATGCAATCTGTACAGGGACAGAATAATCAATCAAATTTGTTCACATACAATATGTATCTGCTTGTGTAAAAGGGAGTATAAACGGGTGTCGATCAATTTGTTGTATCGTTAGTCGCCACTCATTATTGGCAAAAACTGACCGGGGAAGCCTGCCCTTAAACCTGCAGCGTAGATGTCACTAAAAACTGGTCTGTTTTCTTTCAACTTTCAAAGGGGTTGTCCAGGACTGTGATATTGATGGACTGGCAAATCAACAATGAAGTCACTAGACGAGGTCTGCAAACTGAATAACATTTCACTGATGAAGAACACACGGCTCGTACATAGTTTGGTCTTTCCTGTGATAACATACGGATGTCAAACCTGGACAATAAGGAAACAAGACAGAAGAAGAATCGATGCCTTTGAAATGTGGTGCTGGAGAAGGACGTTATCAATGTCATGAATGGCAAGAAGAACAAACAAATCAATCTTGGAAAAAATCAAGACACATCATACGAAGAGAGCAATCACTGGAGACATATCATGGTTGGGAGAATAGGAAGAACAAGATGAAAAGGAAGACCAGCAACCTGATGGCTTCCTAACAGTGGAGATGACCCTGGTGGACCTATCTAGGCTTGGACAAGATCGATCTTCCTACAAAACGTTCACCCATCAAGCTTGATGTTGAGCCGATGGCCAAAAAAAAAAAAATTCTTAGGATAGGTCCTCAATATCAGATTGGTAGAGTCCATCACCCAGATGTAAACCTTGTAGGGAGTTGGGACAGCATGGCAGTTTACATCAGGCAGCCTCTGGAGCTGATAACAGCATGGGGTTTTCAGGAGTAAAGCCCCCGTCACACTAAGCGAGATCGCTAGCGAGATCGCTGAAGCGTCACCGATTTTGTGACGCAACAGCGACCTAACCAGCGATCTCGCTAAGTGTGACACACAGCGACGACCAGCCCCCCTGCTGGGTATCGCTGATCGTCGTCGAATGGCCTGGACCATTTTTTCATCGTTGGTCTACCGCTGGCGAGGGAGCATCGCTGCGTGTGACAGCGGGAGACCAACGATCAGCGAGCTCCCAGAGCGTACCGCAGAAGCTGGGAGCTGGTATCTAGGGTACACATCGATTAACTAAGTGCGGCGCAGCGCTTAGTTACCCGATGTGTACACTGGATGCCAGCTCCCAGCGCGTACAGCAGAAGCTGGGAGATGGTATCTAGGGTACACATCGGGTAACTAAGCACCACACAGTGCTTAGTTACCCGATGTGTCCACTGGATACCAGCGTGCTCGCTGGTCCTGCTCGCTGGTGAGTATGCCTACGTGACAGCTCACCAACGATCAGCTAACGATGTCCCAGCGGATCCATCCACGTCAGATCGTTGGTGGGATCGCTGGGACATTGAAGAGTGTGACGGAGCCCTAACCTCCCCCCTCCAACACCGATCTGATATTGATGACCTAACCTAAGGACAGCCAAACAATATCACATTCCTGGACAACCCTGATAATGTCCTCATGAGATCTGTATCCTTATAGGTTGTGTGGACAAGCTGTGCATTATGCTGCAATGTTCTTCACTGCTCCACACAGAACATGTATGAGGGAGCCTAACAGAAAATAACGACTCCTAGAGCCAACTTCTAGGTGAGGAAGTATCATTAACTTAAGCCAAAAGCTATGTGAGACTGCAGAGGCATAAGGATTCTCCATTGCTCTCATATTATTATTAATTATTTATATAGCACTATTGATTCCATGGTGCTGTACATGAGAAGGGGTTACATACAAATTACAGATATCACTTACAGTAAACTAACAATCACAGACTGGTACAGAGGGTAGAGGACCCTGCCCTTTCGGGCTTACATTCTACAGGATGGGGGACGGAGACAGTAGGTCGGGGGGTTGCAGCAGTTCCGTTGTTGGTTGAGGCGATATCTCCAGTAGTGGTGAGGAGGCAGCGGGGTCATTGCAGGCTGTATGCTGTGATGTCCTGAGTAAGAGATCTGCCAATGAACTATGACATGTGGCTCCTTCCCCCAGCCTGGCTTGCCTGTAAATGATCTAACAACCATGTGAGTGATTTTCATCTGTAATCCTATTTTATTTTATAACTGCATTTGTACATAACGATATTGTCTCAGTTTGTTACATCTTTTTATATTATATAAGCACTGCCTGTTTTCTAAGGAATAAACCTATAAATTTATTAGTTTGTTTCTCCTGCTCTATAAACGAATTTGCACGTGCCTGAAGCACTACGCTACTGTTTTGGGGTTGCTACGGACCCTCTTGATAAATTGTTCATCAAAAGCCGTAGCTGGTGGCAGCTAAAAAGAAGGGGTGTAAAGTGTTGACCTATGGGGTGGCGTTGGCAGTGACGGAGCGGGTGTTATAAGTATATTGCCCGGCTGCGGCTCGGGAGTAATTATAATTCCCTCACTGCCGCGTGCCCAATAGCCAGCACACATCCAAGTGACCCGTCTGGCGACTAATTATCCTAGGTGCAGTTCCCTGACTGACCTGAGGGTAAGGGGGGCGCCAGAGAGCTGCAAGTTCCTAAGTGGAAGTGGGATAATTATAAATCCCTGCAGCTTACTGGATCGGACGGCAGCAGCCGTCGTGTGTGTGCACGTTCCATCACATGTGGTGGCAGCGGTGGGATCACAAGCCGTGACCCCCGGGCTACCGTGTGGCGGACTGTGTGCCCGTTCATCACATATATTCTCTCATTGCGTCTTTTGGGACGCCCAAATTTTGACAAAAAGAAAGACCTTTCGACCTTCTATTAAATAATGCTGTACCTCTCTGCGGAAAGGGGAAGAGATGATATCAGAGCAGTCATAAAAGCTAGAGAAGCTACAACAGGAGTGTCTGGAGGACTAGACAGAAAGCCACCACCATTGTCAGTGTCATATGTGATGGAGATTATTTGTTCTTGCATTAAAGACCGGGCCCTTTCTCGTGGCACAGTTTCTCTCTCACCTAATAATGATCGAATCATCTCCAAACTGGCAGGTCTTAAGACATAATCCTGCTATGATATGTTTAGAACCTACTGAACTAAGAAATGACATCTGGTGAAATGGCAACCGGGTCATGAAGGCCCTAAGATCTTGATTAGAGATGGAATGAATTGATTTTCAGGATCTGGTCCAGCAGCCACATCTGTCATATGTGGCTGTCGGATGGGAGAACTGAGAACCTCCTTCTACCTACCAGCACCTGTGGTTCTTTTTTTTTATGATATTGCACCAGGCTGGCTAATACAAAGAGGAACAGGTGGATGCCATTGGGTAAGAGTTGTTTCACAGTCTGATGGCCACAGATCATTGACGTGGCCGATAGACAAGGTCCCGCGAATCTCTATGCATGATGAATGTTGAAAGTGAAGGGTAGTCCACCAAACACCTACTACAGCACACTTTACTGAAGATTCACCAATTGCTTTGGTAGAGTACGTAGAGAATCGCAGTTCGCTGTGTATGGGGTTGTGGATCTTCAGATTGGACCGTTTGCTTAATGAACCCTGTCTACCACCATCAATGGGCGCATAGGATCGATCAGGACTGGGCGATGGAGCAATGGAAGAAATGGCCTGGTATGGTGGAGGGTCCGGTCCACCTGCCCCACTTACCAGTAGAAGACATGACACCAGGATGTACTATGGAAAGAAGACAACCCAGAGCTTCTCTACAGTTCTCCCATCCCTTTCTTGTTCCATCAACTCAGGACCGATGACGGACAAGCATTTTCCGTCTGTTTTCTTTAAAGATGACAGTGAGGTATTAAGAAAAAAAAACTGTACATGAGGATACTATAAGAAAATAATACAAAAACAAAACCAAAAAAACTAAGGCAGTACACGCGGCCTGTCAGGAGCTAAGTTACTGCTTCATTTTTGTTCTATGTCATTTGCTGTAATCCCCGTTCTCTCCTCACAGCTATTCTGTGCACAAAAGCCAGTCCGTGAGGCATCAACATTTCGCTGTCAGCTCTCAACAATGCGTTTTTTTTTTTTTTAACACACATTCTAATAAGAATCCCTCCTCCTTCCTCTCCCTGATATGCTTTTATAAAGAAGCTTATGTTCACAAGCTGCCTATAATTCTCGGCTCTGAATTCCCTTCCATCTGGAGGCTCCTTCCACTGCTGAGAAGCTGTCATTTCAGCCTACTTTATCCATAACCTTTCCTGAACCGTCACTGCGGTTGCATGTCAAACTTCTTCCTCGTTTTCTCATGTTCCTTAATTCCTTTCCTGCTCATCTTTCGGCGATTTAACGTCTTCCTCCATTCTTCAGCTTTTCTTGCTTAATTATCTTACTTACCCTTTGGTTATGCAAAAGGAAAGCCGAGAAAACGCGTTAACTTTACAATTCCTCACCTTCAGACTTTTTGCTTTATTTTTTTATTTTAGCGGAGATGAATCAGACATTTGCCTGTGGAAGGATCTAGGGTAGGTTTGACAAGTAAAGCCGCTGATTATGCAATGGGGGCAAGTGTGCTGACGCTCGAGCCTTAAATTCTGCTGTTGCGTTGATAAACTCAAATCTTCAAACTTGACCCATTTTTCTGAAATTTTCAGGGTCAGAAGGTAGAAGTAGATCATACATTCCAGATATTTCCTAATGTAATAAGTGTGGAGACCTCCCAACTTCTGTAAGAGATGGCAAATACTCTAGGAACCTCTCACAGATTTGGCAGCACATTCGGGTGGTGTGAAAGACGCACGGAGGGGGCGTAGAAGAATCATTGACTGGTGTGTTCGAATAGTCCTATTTTCTTTTTAAATATCCTTTTTTTGGGGGTCTTCACTCCTGTGCCTCACTGTTAACAGAAATGCCGTATTTTGTGCCAAAATATGTACGGGTCCTTTAGCTCAAACTTTTTTGGAAATTCTTGTCCAAAAAATGAATGAAAACAATATTTTTAAAATAGCACCTCCCCATCCGTGTCTATCTCTGGTTAATGATGAGCCATTTTGGCATTACCCACAAGATACCTTTTAGGAAGACTGCTTTTTGAGAAGCTTCGGGAAACTTAGCAGTCCCTCTAAGGTGAAAACAGGAATATCCCAGATGTTTTTGGTTGGTAAGTAAGTGTTAGCCAAGAATAGAGAAGAGAAAGAAGGAAAAGGAGTGAAACTGTGGGGCCAGACTACACAGAGTGTAATTGTAGTCTGTTACCATGGAGACGCATAGAACTGTATGGGCTGGTGAAACAGAACTTTTTATTTATGATATTTTTAATATTTTTAACACAGAAAAAAAGTAATTTGTACGGATGATCATGCACTTATGGTGGGGATGCACAACCTGCGGTCAACGATGCCATTCTGTGCTGTCCTGTACGCAGAATTTAGTGCTTGAGATGAATCAGAGAACAGAACAGAAGAGATTCTGTAAGGAGTTAATGTGAGCAGCGATTATTTGATAGCAGGGTGTCTTACTAGTCTTGTAATGGAGAGAGAAAATCAAGCAGCAGATTTGTAATGGAAATTGGCAATCAGAGCAAAGAAACAGGAGGTGGAGGAGAAGTGCGAAGATTTCTGTGTCTTTTATAGAATATTATACAAACGCCATGAGAACATAAATGTCATTACATGCAGACCAGAGGAACGCAAATGTAAAACCGGAACCATTCTCTATTTTTCCATCTCATAGTTAAAAAAAAAACACACCAGAAAGTGCTACATGGCAGAGCAGAGATGTATCTGCCACGCAATACTAAAAACTTTAGACTGTGTTCCCACGATCAGTTTTTTATGTCGCAGATTTCCTGCACCCATTAAGTAAAAAAGGTTACTTGCATTTTTTTTTTCCGAAAATACGCTGCATAAAATAAACTCAACAAAAACTCATCGTGGAAATGTAGCCTTACAGGTTTTTGTAGCAGAAACAGCGCCCCCTCATTATAAGGCTGTGAGTGGTATTGCATTCTGTAAGTCGGATTTTTGTTCTACTTTTTCATACAGTTTTCTCATCAATGAATGATAACGCATCATAAATTTCCTCCCCCCCAAAAAAAATAACTAGTTACAACTGTAAAAGAGAACACACACAAAAAAAGAGAGAAATTGGCCAATCGTGCCCAACCTATCACAAATTTACACGGAAAAAACGATACTGTAAACTACATCATGTCAAAATAGTAATTTTATTACCGTAAATATATTCTAATAATAGGTTTGTATAAAAAATTTGTAAAGATGGGAAATCTCACAGATGGATTGTAAGGAACAAATTATATAATACACAGAAATGTTGACGTATTAAATGGGTTACATATAACGGCTCAAACATTGGCCAAATGCATAAAAAGCATAGACTATAGAACCAAGAAAAGAAAAATAACAAATTGACAAGTGTATATACCAAAAGTGTAAATTTCAAACAAATAGTTGCTCTGTATCCCAATGTACGTCTCCTCCTCTGAAGAAGTACAAGCGAAACATGATAAAGAAATATTAAAGTACAAAATTAGTTAAACATAAAGGCCCAAAACATTAGCCACAGTAATAAACAACCAAGTGACATTTGCATACATCAATAAAGTAGAAAAGCAATCAGGCACTCTGCAGCCAGACGTATGTGTCCCCCAAAAAAAGTGCAAGCAAGCCAGCAAAATATAATACAGAACTGTTAAAGTACTATACTGACCAAATGCATAAAACAATGTACTAGCATATACCAATAAATATAAAGTTCCAACCAAGCAGGCGCTCTAAATTCTAATGTACAAATATCCCTAGAAGAAGCACAAGCGAAACATATGTCAGGATACGGAGAGCCTGTTTGGTTGGTACTTTAATTTTATAAGTATATGCACTTGTCGCTTTGTTGTTTAGTACTTTGTTTTATGCACTTGGGCAATGTTTGGGCCGTTATATGTAACCAGTGAATAACTATAAAATTTCTGTACCGTTTAAACTGTGTTTCACACAATCCAACGCCCGGCTCTCTGCTTTTACCTGTGAGTTTTCCCACCTTTTATACAAGTTTGTTATATATAATTTCTTAAGAAGCTATATTTAATAAATGTACTGTTTTAGCACGATTGTAGTTTACGGTATCTGTTTTTCAGGAGATAAAATTGTAGTTAAATCTGCTTAACGGGAACTCATGGAACTTCCTGTTCCTATAAACCCTAAGCCTACCCTGAGAAGCGCCCTCTAGTGGCAGGGTAAAACACATCATTTTTTCTTATTTTCTTATTATCAAGGAAAGAATATTTTTATCTCTTTGGGAACGTCTAGGACGTGTCATTATTTCAAGCTAACCTTGCTATATATTGAATTTCCCTGGTATATTATAATACTTTGCAAGATTTATGTGGATACGTCTCTTGACTAAATCTGGATTGTGACTGCAAATATGTCCCTGAAATCTTGGACAACAATGGCAACACCTTGATGAAGAACATAATAATCGCAAATGATTGTGAGGGAGCCCAATGGCAAAATCTCTCCGTATTATTGAAGATTTTCCAGGGCTTTGAGCTGTGTGACCCTGACGTCTGTGAACCTATTATGTACAACCAACACAGGTAGCCTTACACATCTGCCTTGTTCTTGCTTGAAAAGTAAGAGAAGTCACGTGAGGAGTGCTCTCTTATGTATTTTTTTTTCCTATGCTGCTAAATTTACCTAAAATTTCATTAACTTCCGAGGGTCTAGGGTGTAGAAGCATCGGTCACACAAGGTCCTGGTGCCTGGAGGTGCCCAAAGGTCCCTCAACCACATATCAGACTCATACTATACTGCCATGGTTGGTGAGGACCCTGATACTTATTTTCAATCATGGTCAAAGAGCTTAAAGGGATTTTCCAGACCTACAATTTTTTTATACACCTACTGCTGTAAAATTATAAAATAAATAATATTCACCTAACCTGTCCTAACCCCCGCCAACCCTGTACCAGAGACAAATAATTCCCCTTGATGGTCTCTGTACTTCCTGTTTAGTTCAACAGACATGTGACCACTGGAGTCAATCACTGGCCAGAGATTGGCTGTAGCAGTCACATGTCTGTCTGGATGGAACAGGAAGTAAAGAAACCAGCTCTGTACTTCCTACTTGGTCCAGATGGCTATGTAGCCGCTGAAGTTGGCCGTTGCAATCACATGCTCGGGACCGATAGGGAAAGTGTTGGAACAAGATTTTAAAGCACGCTGGATGTTTTTTTTAAATTCATAGCTGGGCAAGGGCAACCCCTTTAAATGGCTACTCTCATCATTAGAAGGTGCCACCACTTGGATAGGTTGATGCCTTGCTGATCAGCGGCGGTCCGACAGCTGGAATACACGCCGGTGCCAAAAATAGTCCGACTGGAATGGTGGTCATTTATCCCCCATTAGGCTGTCAGTCAAGCACTGTTCTCAGGATTGATGGGAGTCTCAGCGGTCAGACCCCCACTGATAAGCAAGTTATCACCTACAACTACTAACCCTTTAAACAACCGCCCTTGCTTACATGCTTCAGTTGAACACATGATATTCAGCTGCTGATTGATGCTTTGACCATGCTGGGACTTCCCGCTGTGAGAGAGAGACACTGCTTCATTAACAGTCAATGCTCAAGAATTTTGTATGTGCATTTTATAAGACTTATATTGATTATATCCTCCCTTAGACAGTCTCCTCTGTAATATAAGAAATTACCAATATGATAAAGGGCACATGTAGCTGTGAGGCCCTATTACAAGGGTTATACTTATGGGTGGTCTGATGTCTAGAGCCAGCTTTCCTCATGGAGTACAGTTTACGTGTAAGTATCTGCAGGACAGTCCTCATACGGTACATTATTTCTCTGTACCTGGTCGGCATCTAAAAGCAGCTGCGGAGTCTCCATCCCTCAGACAAGATCCCTCAGACAAGAATATGTTAATTGTTGGACTCATGCATTTCGCAGAGGTTTTATACTCCGGAGTGTAGACTAAAGAGATGAAGAATGAAACTAATGAGGCAGACCCAGAGACGTTCTCCAGAGAGAAATGCAGTTTAATCCTTTGTTCCTCAGGTGAGATGATGAGATATGATTACAGCTGACATCTGATATATAAGTATCATCAAAAAGTCAACATGAGGATGGTGCTGAAGCTCAGGGATAGACCTGGTGGGAATTTCTCCAGCTTGGGGCCAATGGTGGAGACTGTGAGCTATAATTGGTAATCTGTACTCTGGATACACTCATTCACTATACGGAATTTGCCATTTTTTTAACTATAATTTTTATCATCACATTTAAAGATCTATGGGCGACTGCACAATAAAATAGAGATGTTTTAACTATACAGGAGTTTTGTCGTTATTAGATCAATGAACAACTGAAGATATAACTAAGGAAAAATAGTAAAATATCAGCACCAACATCAAAACCAGATTTCTGCAAACATACCTACTGGAGAGAAGTAGCCAGACAGAAAAGTGACCAAACCCAAAAAATAAAACAGGATAAATGATAAGGGGGAAAAACAAAGAGGTCTCGGAGGTAGGGAGTCGTGGGTCAGTTTTTGTCCAAAAATTATCCCATCAGGTCGATTTACTCTGGTGTAGAAACTGGCTTAATTTTCCAGATTTAGTTTTCATAGTCTGTACCAGTGCAGATGGGCTATGTTAATTAAATGGGCTGTCCAGTGGAAACAAGTTATCACCTATCCTCTGGATAGGTGATACACTTACTGATCAGTGAGGGTCCGATTGCTGGGACTTGCAGCAATCGTAAGAATTGGGCATTTTAAATGCTGAAATAGTACCCCATTGAGGATAAAAATCCAACATTCTGTTTAACGGTGGGTCTCTCAGCGGTCCCTACCAGTCAGTAAATTATCACCTATCCTGTGTCACTGAATGCAATCATTCACTTTGTGCTTGTGGGAATGAAGGATTGTTGATGGCATAAATTAGGTTTCTATTACAGCAGCGCATGTCATTGTTTTTTTACCTTGACAATAAAAAAAGCAGTGGTCTGGCTCCAAAACGCGTTGGTGTAATAAAAACCTAATTTTATGCCATCGAGGATTCGTTGTTCCCATAACTGCAGTCCAGGTACCGTGATACCTCCACTGAAGTGAATTACTATTTGGAAAAGCATTTTTCCTCCAGACACAAATTCTAAGGCTCTTGCAGGTGTTGTTTCCTTACACAACCACCCCAGGTGAACACTACCATCACTCTCACCCTCTCTTATTTCTTTTTCGGTATTGCCCTATTTTGCGCTTATGTCCCATCCAGCCCTCAGCACTTAATACACTCCTATATCAATTTCGATGTTCCTCAAAGGTGGCCTTACTTTCTTTTACTAAATCCAAGTACCCTGTGGTTCTAAGAGTCATCTCCTTTTCTCACCGCTCAAGAAAGTGCCAGTTTAGGATTTCTAATGCTCAGTAATTAATATGAAAAGGTCATGCTAATTTAACATTAAATTAAAAGGCCTTGAGCTGCGGTATATTACAGATCCAATATATTTTCTATCAAATTAAAATATTTCTTTTTTTTCTTTTAAACTTGTCCCTGGGAACTGAAGAGATTGGTCTTAATTAATTGTATGACTTCAACGAAATCCACCCCATAATTAAGGAATTGGCGTTGTGACTGAAGTGTGGATGTAGACAAAATAAAAATCGCATTAGTTGGATCTGTAACCATGATGTAGGGTGAATTATTAAGTGCATGTGCCTTTAAATAATAATAAAAAAATGTGTACACTACCTTTAAACTGCTCTGGGGGTCATTTCTGGAGCTCATTTCCCTGGGCTGTAAAACCACAGTCCTTCAACTGTAATTTATAGAATGCCTGTCTGTGGCACGGAATCTTCAGTTGTCTGGGCATGGGTGGGGCTATAGCCTTTGCGCCACCTAAAGACACACCCCTGCTTAAGTCTCAGTTCAAGAAATGTCTGTGTAAGGGTGGAGACATGTACCCAATATTCTAGGTTCACTCTTAACTCAAGTTTGTGAACTACAGAGTACTTGGAGTCATAGCTACCTGTGTGTGTAAATGGAGCACAGCTAACTGGTTATCAACAATAAAAAATATACATTAAAGGTAAGCACTTGCAATACAATGAGAATGAGAATTTAATCAGCTGTCCTCCCCCTCAGTCCTCATGTTCTACAATTTGTTATGGGTGTCAGGGGTTCCATTTTAACTTGGTATCCTGCAGTCATACTCATCAACATCTCTGCCAACAAAATGCTTTTCATTTTAATTTTCTGGGATTTATCGCCATAAGGAGGTATATTCTGCACACAGTACGGGAGATAAAGACGATTAGAGAGGATTCCTGGTGCCATTTATTTTTGTTGTTGTTCGACAGTCAACAAACATGAAAAAAACAAGAGTAGAACAATTAGAATAAAGTACAGAGTAAACTTTCTCAATATCATATTAACAATACTGAAAGTTTTATCATGCTGTGAGCGGAGATAGGCTTCTCGTAATAGTTTCACAGAAAGAGCTCCTCAGAGGCAGGAAACTGATGATTCGTATGTGTGGGTGGGGCAATTATTTAAAGTGCAAGTGCACCTTTAGAAAACGTGGAATGAACAGTTCTAGAATACTAAAATTTCACATCTTTCTTTTTTTTTTTTTGCCTTATTTTACCACTTTATAGAGTTACTTATCGCCTATTTATAAAGTGTTTACTGCCGGAGTACAGAATCATGTGGTTAAATGGTTATTGCCATCATAGATATTTAAGGCATTAAATTGCATATACCATAAATAAATGAACAATGAGGATAACACCTCATCTATTTCAAGAATGCAGAAACTTCTTGTTACTATGAATTGAACCGCTTGGTTCTTTTTGGAACTCGCGTAGAAGTACGCCACCTCTCCTCTCCAGTCCTTGAGATGTGACCCACATCTATCAGATATAGCATATCTTCTCGAAAGGGAATTCCCACAGGGCTCTAATGAAGAACCAGATAGACTATAGCCTATCAAAAATTGACATTTTAGACTATACTGTACCTTTAAGTACAGTAAACTGGTCCAGATATGCAGAAGATGCAGCATATCCATAAATGTGAGGCACTAATTACATCTGGTTAATGAGAGGCGCATCCCCAAATCATGATGCAATTTATTGGCTGGATTACACAGATTAGATATTACAGAAGTAGATCAAAACAGATTATTCTCATAATCTTCCTGCAGAGAGATATTATGTCTAGGTATAACCTGTAAGCCAAGGTTGTGCCCGGTTCCGGCGGTTTAGATGGAATCTACAAGTCTCATATTACCAGTCTTAGGTTTGATAAACTCAATTTTCCATTTTCCTTGACAATATCCACTATAGCTCGACCTATGTTCAAACACTGATATTGGCGGCCTGTCTGTCTGAATTTCCGATGGTAAAATGTAATAGCTCATGACTCTATTTACAAGGAGATTAGGCCTGTTTAATCTCACATCAATCACTCGCTGATACGGTTTCTTCCGGAAAAAAAAAAAAAAGAAATAGAATGGGAAAAAAATAAAATCAAATATTTCAGATCCTCTATCTGGGGAGAAGGTTTACTGGATTACATGGGTGTTTACTGTGATATGCGCATGAAGGGCTTTATGCAGCTCCATTCCCCCCTCCCCTTATTAGATGAATGTTCAACTAATAAAAAGGGTTGATAAACACTCAAATCTCATTTAAAGGGGATCTGTTTCTAGATTTTTGCCACCTAATCTGAGAGCAGAATAATGTAAAGCCATAGACCCTGATTCAGGTGATGTATCAATTACTGGGTTACTTGCTGTAGTTTTGATTAAATCACTGTTTTATCAGCAGGAGATTATCACTAGAGGACTAGTAAACCTTTCCCATGTAGTCCTACCACGCCCCCACCTTTGATTGGCAGCTTTCTGCCATACAGTGTACACAGAAAGTTCAGAAAGCAGCCAATCAGTGGTGTGGGAGGGGTTATACAGCGCTCAGCATTCAGAGAACTGATAGATCCTTAGCAAATACAGCTGAGATTTTATCAAAGCTGCAGCAAGCAGCCCAGTAAGTCATAAAACACTGGAATCAGGGTCTCTGCCCTACATCATGCTTCTCTCAACTGGCGTATTATAAACCTGGTGACAGATTCCGTTTAACTATTTTGTTTATTGCATTCCTAGAATTTTTTGTTAACTTGATAGAGGAGGACAACTCATAGAAGGCATGGCACCATGATTCAAGCCACTGACTTTTTAGGACAACCTTTTAAAGCTAAATAACTATTACATATAATAATTGGCTTTGATCATTTTCCTAATATTCCAGACACGACTGCTTTGCTCTTTCTCTCTAGACAGAAACCAAAGGGCCAAATGTGACCTCTCGCTGTTCCACTGGGAAGGAGCATTTGGCCAATGGTTTTCAGTACTTGTGGACCAATAGGTAGATAGATCCATATAACTCTTGTTGACCTGAATAGGATCTGTGTGGGTAAATAACTGGGGTACCCGGTATAGCAGTTGCTATGTGGCCCACCATCTAGGGAGGGCCACCTCCATGTAGAGGTGAGGTGCAATTTGTGATCATGGTGGATAATGAACTCGATGATGGAGAATTTGAAAGCAGAACAATAGGAGATCAGAATAAGAAGGGAAAGTCACGAACTGATTTGCTGATGAAGATGGTATTTGGGAAGTAGAGGCATGGGACATTTTAAATCTGGCCTTCCTGGAAATTCACCATTGGAAACATTAGTTCCAACCACACAGTAGTCATGTTTTTATTACAATTTTGCAAAAAATTAGATAGTTAGCAAAATGGGAATAGGGCCTCAGTTTATGTTTTGCGTTCTCCAACCCCTACTGGTAGCCATCTGAATCGGGGAGCAGAGACTGGTATTAAAAGGGGTGTGCCAAGAACAACATTCTTAACCTGTCCACCGAAAAGGTGATAACTGCATGATTAGTGGGGGTTCCGACTGCTAAGACTCCACCGATCACTGCCCTCATTGTGAATGGAACACTAGTTCACATGAACGACCACCGATCCCAAAAACACTGAATACAGCAGAGGCCATGCATGTATACCCAGCTTCATTCACATGGATGACACAAGACCTGCGATTGGTCTTCGGACTCCCTCCATTTATACATTTATTATCACCTATCATGAGGATAAGTGATAAATATGGATGGTGGGAGAATCCCGTTAAACAAACAGACATCGGAATCCTTGTTTAGTATATTAGGAAAATCCTCCAAATCATTTATACTATTTGGTCTCTTTAAAATTGTTTATTCTTGCAATTTATTTTCTATAAATTAAAAAATGACCTCTCGACCCAATGATAAAACCATGAAACCTAGAAGATACCAATCATATCTCGAGTTTCATAGTTTTTCACCAGCTATCAAATGTGATAAATGACCTCTAGCTGCAATATAGGCAAAAAAACACAAACCACTTCATCATGTGAAAGATTCACAAAGTTCCCTACTATAATCCGAGCCTCCGTGTCACATACAACTCGTTGACCGAGGCCTTCTCATTATATTTTCGGTATGGTTCTAATTGTGTTAAACATCGTCCTTTTTGAAATATGATGTTCTCCTCTCGCGTACGGCCTAAGTTGTGTCAATTCTTCCTTTAATATAATACTCAATCGTCCTAGAAGACTTCATCACATAATAAACTCCTTCAAGGCAAAATGGTGATGTCACTGTTTTGGGACTCAATGACATCATCAAGTCAATTCTCAAAGTGTTTTCATGAGACAGATCTATAAAGAATAATTCAATAATGAAGGATCTGGCAGCAGAAAGTACAAACTGGAAACTGTGATAAAATTTGAGGTTGGGTTTTTGATAAAAACAACTAAACATGGACTGAAGGTCCCCATACACATTAGACTAATGTAAGCCAAACCCACCAATTTGGACAGGTTTGGCCAACAGTTTAATGTGTATGTGAGCCCTTCGACAATTGATTGTCAGCGGAGTTAAAGATCTGGATGGTAACATTTCGGACCGCCGATCTCTTTGTTCTTTAGAGATGAGATGCCCCTAAAAATGTCTGACAGTGGTTCCTATAGAAAAAACAGGAACACTCGACTGAGTGAGCACTCCTGCGTATGGGAAAGTCGGGTGAGATGGTAGCCGGTCGAACCATTGGCCGAAGCAATGCTGGCTGACAGTTATGTAATCTGTAAGGTGGGCGGTATTCCAGTGCTATCAGTTTGGGAATCCAAATGAGCGTTATGATCTGCCTAAATGTAAGGCTTTACCTTTTGTCTGATAGGCTAAGACACTTAAAGAGGTTGTCCGAGAGAGACATGTCTCCTAGTAAAATGCTTGAGTTTCCAATTGACTTCCATTATATTCGTTACTCGAGTCGAGCCCATCTGAGCGTCCGACCTGCTCAATTCGAGAACCAAGCATTCGAGCATTTCAGTGCTCGATCGACACTAGGTATTACAGTTCAGCTCCATTCATTGCCATGCCTGACACAGCCGAGGCACATGTGTGGCGCTGTTTTTTTGGAATAAAAAAAGCCATGTTGGGTATTCATGCGCAGGTTTTAGGGAATGAAAATCTAGGAAATTACTTAGATCCTAATAGAGGAGGATTGAAAATGACTGTTCTACTAACCCTCTTCACCTTCAGTTAGTTGGGCCAAAATGCTTACACTATTAGTCTCGTGGGGTACATGGAACCCCAGTTTTCATATTGAAAAATAAACAAAATACATTATAGAAGAATTTTTACTTTATTTTTTACTTCATTTGGGAACTTAAGCTATAACATCTTAGCTAAACGATTGTATAACATTTTCAGAAATCAACAAAATTTAAACATCTACTTATGTATTATGAAAAAACAAGTAATTATTTGGCAAAGAATCACATATCTTATATATCTCACATAACTAAGAAGCTACAGAAACGGACGGTTAACTGCCATCCACACTTGCGGAAATGTGACGGAAACAAACTCGCTTGGGGTCCAATGGACCCCACATGACTAATTAAATGGTAAATGAAAGATTGGCCCTTTAATTTGTGCACTTTCTACTCCCCACCTGGACTTATGTTCAATGCACTTATTTATCTTCTAATTGTTTGTTCTTATCTATCTATTGTTTGTGTCCAGCCAGAAAGGTCAGAGTCAGGCTGACCTTGAAGAAGCCTGGTTGGTTTGTTGTTGGATTAAGGCTAGGGAGGACAGAGGTTAGGTAAAGGCTGGCTTCTCTGCAGTCTGGGTCAGTTGCAGAGGTCACGTGGTGCTGGTTGGCGCTATGCTGCCTGTTAGAACCTGTAACTTGTAATTTGGAAGAAGACATATCTGAAATGGGGTTTCGCCCCCCAGGTTATCGAAGGGAGATTACCCCTGTGACTGTCCATGGTGGAAAGACCAGTGCCCACCCTTAAACGGAGGAAGGGACCATCCTGATAGAACACCTTACTGTAGCTTTCTATTAATGTGACGAGACAGAGAGGTGTAGTCATCAAGAGAGAGTGGTGGGTTTCGACCATCTAAATGAGGTAATAAGTGAAAGTCCAAGCAAGGAGAAATGCAGTCCTGGAATGACTGTACTGTGAGATAAGAGTAAGCCACTACAGTACAGAGACAAGGATCTGAGGGACAACTATGTGCAAAGAAGCCTGGAGTGAAAGGTATGGACGACTGGATAGTCGTAAGTGTGGTGCAACTGGCCATAAGGAGCCTGTTTGAGAAATATGTCTGCAAAGTGACTGGAACGATAGTGTTGGTGTAACATCAACTCAACGACTTCATCTGAGAAAAGTGTTGATTGTTAAAGAGACTATTGTGTCCGTGCTTAACTATTACCCTAGGGCCATCCTATAAGTTATACAGAGGCCGTTGCCTACCATGATTGTTTGGCACACCTCTTAGATTATCCCCATAGCCTCACCCTGCACATTAGACTAATGTCTACCTAACCCGCCAACATTGGCAGGGTCCGTCAACATCGACAGGATCTTCCAACACTCTAGTGAGTAGGTTGGCACTGGCTAACTGATTGTCAGGGAAGATATCATTTGGGCATGTCTGATTTCGGATTACCAATCGCTTTGTTCTCCTGGAGATAAGCTGCCAGCGGACATGTCTGTCAGTGGCTTTATCATAGAGAACACTGGAGCGCTCGGCCGAGCTAGTGCTCTTATGTGTAGATGGCTGAGTACTCATGACGGATGTTAGTGCACTCTTTTACACCTACCATTGTGCCTGACATATAGATCATAGAAGTCTTTTCTCTCTACTGCTCTGATCTATATAATGGTACATAAGAGAGCTCTGCATTAATACCCAAGATCCTGTTTTTCATAACACTGGCTCCTGGTGTCCTACTTCTGTAATCCACAGAAATCAGCTGTAATGTTTGGGTAAAAGCTGAAGCAAGTGTTCAAATTTCATACAGTGCCTCCACAGGAGAAATTAAGTATTACACATTTCCCAATTAAATCAATAGACTCTCCATATAAAGTACAGGCTGGCCAGGTCCTCCAGACGATGATTAACTGCTCTTCAATGTTTGGGTTGTCTGTAAAAAATTCCGAGATCGAATCTGCAAAGTTTTAGAGCTACTCAAACAACAATGTACTAACACAGTTGCGCGACTCTAAACTTTGGCCTTTTTTTTAGCTATTTAGCTAAGAATGTGAGATGTTCAAAAAATTATATTTTAGGAGAAAAGCACAATTATTGAGACAATGGTCACTGTGTGCGAGGGGGGAAATAACACGGGCTTATTTCTACCTACCGTAATTGGAGAGCGGATTATTTTGTACATAATTGGGACACTAATTTGTTCACACCATTACCAAGGAGGAAATATCTGTAATTAAAGCCTTTTTTTATCACACAGAAATAATTTCCTAAAAAAAAAGTACATTTCAGCTTTGAGAACAAGGATCACCGGAGGAGTCTGTCTGTCACTAAATCCTGTAAGACTGATGTGCTGCTCCAATGTCAGGGTGTGACATCGCGAAGAACGATCCGAGAAGGAAGTCTCCATGTTCTTAAAGAAATCAGATAATAAGCTGCCAGCAGCAATTAATATTTTTCACTCCACTGATTTGATTCCTTTGCAGATGTTAAACAGAGGAGGTCGGCACCAGAAGTGTCACATATCTCTCCACAATCTATTTTTGTTTCTTATTTTTTGAAGACAATGTGAAAGTCCTTTAACATGGGCCAATAATTCGCGAATGAAAGCTCGTGAAAATGCTTCTAACAATTATTGAGCCGCGCAAACACGGCAGTGATCAGCTGATCAAATCTTTTACGTGTCCTAAAAATGATTGTTCAGTTGAATGAACTATAGGTCGCTCAACCTTCAGGTAATGTGAGGGAGCAGGCGGGTTCTTGTTCCTCAAAAGAAGACCACTTTGGTCCTCAGCTCATCAATATGTAATCCATACCAGGAGGAACTGTGCATCGAAAGGCACAGGAGATGCTTCAAATTCTTTTTGGTTTGTGTTTTTTCTCATGTCCATAATTCCTACAGTTTTGGATGATGTATTCAGTGATGTTTATCAACATTTCGGATAATCAACCCTTCATCAGGCTAAAGGAAGAATCGGAAAACGTCCCTCAGAAACGATGGAAAGCAAGTCCAACTGTACTATTAGTATTCCATGAGAATATCGGCCATGTAAAACACCTATGCAGATGGACTGCTTCATGGCTCATACTCGGACCGCGAAACCCAGATGTGTGAAACCAGCCTCACTAAAAGCTGAAACTTTTACCACCTCAGGGAGCATAGTCCCAAAAGTGGGTATTTCTTTTTTTAATCTATAGGCAAATAGAATCAATATGTAGTTATTATTGGGGATGAATACACTTGCACACCGAGGGCATGCCTCCTAATATTTCAATCCTTAATTGTGGGACTGTGAGCCCAGGAAATCTGTGATGTTTTATTACACTACTGGGCACACTGTCCCACAATTAAGGTTTGAAATGTTAGGGGGCATACGCTTGGTCTGTGATGTTTTATAACGTTCCTGGGGACACTGTCCCACAATTAAAGGTTGAAATTTTAGGGGGCATACGCTTGGACTGTGATGTTTTATGAGGTTCCTAGGCACATTGTCCCACAATTAAGGTTTGAAATATTAGGGAGCACGCACTTGGTCTATGATGGTTTATAATATTCCCACACTGTCCCAAAATTAAGGTTTGAAATGTTAGGGGACATGCACTTGGTCTGTGATGTTTTATAACATTCCTGGGCACACTTTCCCACAATTAAAGGTTGAAATGTTAGGGAGCACGCACTTGGTCTGTGATGTTTCATAACATTCCTGGGCACACTGTCCCACAATTAAAGGTTGAAATTTTAGGGGGCATGCACTTTGACTGTGATGTTTTATGAGGTTCCTGGGCACATTGTCCCACAATTAAGGGTTGATCTGTTAGGGGACATGCACTTGGTCTATGATGTTTTATAATGTTCCTGGGCACATTGTCCCACAATTAAGGGTTGATCTGTTAGGGGACATGCACTTGGACTGTGATGTTTTATGAGGTTCCTAGGCACATTGTCCCACAATTAAGGGTTGATCTGTTAGGGGACATGTACTTGGTCTATGATGTTTTATAATGTTCCTGGTACACTGTCCCACAATTAAGGATTTAAATTTTAGGGGGCCTGTCCTTGGTGTGCAAGTATATGCACCCCAATAATAGCTACAAATTGATTCTATTTGCCTATAAATTAAGAAAAAAAAGAAATCAATATCTATGCCTTTGTGCATCATTAAAAAAAAATGAGCGAGTCGTTGGCCGCGCAGTTTCACTTTCCGGAGTTCAAACTGCTCTTTCTTCCCAGTAAACATTTCACCTCTGAGTTTAGCGGACGGAGATCATGCGGTGGATATCACAAATCAGACTGGCAGAATAATGCAGGTTATGCAGTTTATTTATCCTTTCCACTAGGACGGAGGAAAAAAAAAAAGAGGGCGCAGTGATTGGAATCGCGTCGTGTGGCAGCGGAATATGACACTGAGTCATTGATAGTTTTCTGAATGGCTTCATAAACATTAGGCGCTGATGCGTGACGCTTGGCTTTGCATACAAAGCAGTTCCAGTTCCTCGAATGGGCTGTACTTCAGACCCTGCCAGCAGCAAAGGGCTCGGCGGGGTTAAAAAGGGCCCGATTTTCCAGTTAATTGACTTCAGTTAACGTAATGATAAGTGGACTTCATAGCATATGAAATATAAATGGAGGACATGCACGGCACTTACCTAGAAGAACATGGCACAGACTAATTGCCTGAAAGAACACTAAACCCAGGGTGCACGGGAGCAAAGAACATTAAGATGAACCGCCACCCACGCTCCGTGGAGGCAGCCGTAATGGACACTGCTCATTTCATTGGAACCAGTCATATAGACGCACCGCCTGGTTTCTGCTTGAATGAACGCTAATCATTAATAGAAACAATTGTGCACGCACCGACACTGCTACGGAGCCTGTGCCCAAATCGTAATCATTCACAAAATTCTGTTTACCTGCAGCCACCACAAGGGGGAGCCTGCTGCATACAGATTGGGATCAGCGCGATCAGTGGGATGGATGATAGTTGGGATTTCATTGCGCAGACCTAACATATCTAATTGGGGTAGACCATCAGTTAATTTATACCTGATTATAGGTATAAATTTTAAAAGCATACAAAAAAGGCATAAAACAAATAGAAAAGAAAAAAAAACACCACAACTGGATTGAGTCACCGGTATAACACTTACTTAAACAACATGGCAATCACTAAACACACATAATGCATC
Source organism: Oophaga pumilio (assembly GCA_009801035.1). Lineage (NCBI taxonomy): Eukaryota > Metazoa > Chordata > Amphibia > Anura > Dendrobatidae > Oophaga > Oophaga pumilio. Next base: position 70,398 of record VIAB01002607.1, on the reverse strand, counting down.
AGAAACACCCAGCTCGTTCCTGCAGCTCGACTATTATAGCGTTCACAATCATAACACTGGAGATGTAAATAGCGCCTTGTAGGCTATAATATCAGGGTATTATTCTATGTATACACTCCCTCATACCTGGATATAGGCTCAATAAATACCCTACAAACACTTTGGGTTACAGTTCAGTTAAAGTAGCGCTACATATAATAAATTTATAATTTATTGGCATGTGGATACACCCTTTTTCTCTGAGTATTTAACTCATTATTCTGGACTTTCTCTTTTTGTTTATGTGATTTTAATTGTTTTTAATTGTGTTCTGTGTCATGGTTGGACTTCTAAATAAACTTTATACTATGTTTTTATATATATTTCTTGGTCGGTGATCCTTACTTTTTTGCTTGTCCTTTTTTCTTCTTGATTGACAGGAGGACTACCGACACAGGAGGACTATTGGGACAGGAAGACTACCGGGACAGGAGGACTACCGGGACAGGAAGAGTATCGGGATAGGAGGACTACTGGGACAGGAAGACTACCGGGGCAGGAGGACTACCAAGACAGGAAGACTATCGGGATTGGAGGACTACTAGGACAGGAAGACTATTGGGATAGGAGGACTACTGGGACAGGAAGACTATCAGGACAGGAGGACTACCGACACAGGAGGACTTTTGGGACAGGAAGACTACCGGGACTGGAGGACTACCGGGACAGGAAGACTACCGTGACAGGAGGACTACCGTGACAGGAAGAGTATTGGGATAGGAGGGCTACTGGGACAGGAAGACTATCAGGACAGGAGGACTACCGACATAGGAGGACTTTTGGGACAGGAAGACTACCGGGACAGGAGGACTACCGGGACAGGAAGACTACCGGGAAAGGAGGACTACCGTGACAGGAAGAGTATCGGGATAGGAGGACTACTGGGACAGGAAGACTATCGGGACAGGAGGACTACTGGGACAGGAGGACTACCGGGACAGGAAGACTACTGGGACAGAAAGATTATTGGGACAGAAGGACTACCAAGACAGGAGGAATAACAGGAGGGCTACCGAGGCAGAAGGAATAATGGCACATGAGCACTACTGGGACAGGAAATCTATCTGTACAGGAGGACTGCTGGAACAGGAGAACTACAGGGTAAGGAGGACTACCGGGACAGGAGAACAACTGTAACAGGAGGACTATCAACCAAGACAGGAAGACTACAGGGACAGGAGGACAACTGGGACAAAAGAACTACCAGGAAAAGAAGATTAACAGGACAGGAGGGCTACCGGGGCAGAAGGAAAACTGGTACAGAAGGACTACCAGGACAGGAGGACTACCGGTACAGAAGGACTGCTGGGACAGAAGGACTACTGGGACAGGAGCACTATCGGAACAGGAGGACTTCCAAAAGAGGAGGACTACCAAGACAGGAGGACTACCAGGACAGGAGCACTACCAGGACAGTAGGACTACTGAAACAGGAGGGCTACTGCAACAGGAGGGCTACCGGGACAGAAGGGCTACTTGGATAGGAGGACTACTGGAACAGGAAAAATATTGTGACAGGAGCCTTGGAAGCCAGATGCCAACAAGCCACTTTGCCTTGGACAGGGCTTTTAGACACAGGGGTGAAGGCAGCAAACTGAACTATTGTCCCAGGTGAAGAAAACACATTTTATTTCTGCTTTGTTTTTTTTTTTTCCCTTTTTTATGACTGTATATGACTTTGCTCACGGTTGGGTCAACGGCAGATAATATCTTCTATGAGGCTGAACTAGCAAAGATACTGAAGTAATTATGAAGTGATAAAGTGCAGCAGTAAGAAAATATCAGTTAGATTATTGTAGGCGGATGATGGGAAAAAAACACGTTATATCCAGAGCATCAGCACATTCCACTACTCTCGGGTAAAGGATTACTGCATAATGCATGCTTTTACCAGTTACTTACCGAAAAATGTCTTGTCACCTTACTGGTTTCAGCTGAGATCGAAAAATAATTAAAGATAGACAGATAATAAATAATAGATAAATAGATAGATAATATATATAATAGAT
>VIAB01002607.1:3237-21457 GCA_009801035.1 Oophaga pumilio | reverse complement strand
GCTGATATATGCATACACTTTTTTCTTTTCTTTAGTTTATTAGTAATATGAAATAGATAACTTCATACGTGCCTTTAAACACAGTAGTTTCAAAGAAGATTACATGATATACAGTCCGAATTCGGTAACAACGATTTTACAATCAAACAGCAAAATAGTACATAAAATCGTCATCACTGCATAGATCCTCAGCACCGATGAAGAAATGACAAGTTCTTCAGAAGTTCTTCCAGATCGCTTTATTGCTAGACCTCGCTTGTTTATTCGGAATCAGATCATGGCCCTGACAACTGTAATGTAGCCGGATGGAGCCAGGAAGTTAGAAATAACATTTACGTCTCACCAAGCCGAAGAAAGAGCTAAGACGTGTCATCACTTCTGGAGAAGACCAAAACGTCTGACCGAATGATTGACAGGTTGATTGCTGCAAAATGCAACCATTTAGATACAATTGAGTCCGGTAAAAGGCGCTACATGAGCTATTCTGGGGATTACGGATATTGCACTGATCTATTCCGCTACCTTTTTTTTCCAACTAGTCGTCAGACGAGAATGGACAGAGTTCAAATCCCCTGGCTTAAGAAAGTGTTTTTTGGGCCAATGGTCTACTATGATGTATTTTGGTAACAGGACGGGTACATATTTCTAATAAGATACAATACTGAAGAGGTCGACCACTTTTAGGGACATTATTTATTTTTTTTATTTAAATGATTGTATTTGGCAATAAAAATCATTTTTTAAATTGTGTTCCAATAAAAATTTTGCCCCGATTTACTTTGTTTTTTCTGCACATTCAACTAGTGGGAGCCTATGGTCATAAATCAGCTTAGAGTAGGTCATAAAAAGACATAAAAGAGTTAAAAACTCTCCTGTCACATGTCAGAATCTCACTGACAGATTCTCTGGTAACTCATTCTGCAGCCGGCAATAGACACTATAACACAAAGGCACACCGTGCAAAGTTTGAAGGAAAACCCAATTGCAAAAATGATTTTTCGCCTAAACTACATGCATTTAAGTAAAAAAATAAATAAAAATAAATTGAAAATTATGTCCAAATGTGGAAAACCACTTTAATGGAGAATCTGCTTGAAATAGTTCCTCTCACAAAATTTCAGGTGGAGTCTTCAACCACAAATTGAGATTGACAAGAGGACCACCCGTCGCCTTCACATTTGCCAAATTCATCTGGCTAATCATAATGATGTTCCCTAAAAATTTAACCACTAGTTACCAGATCAACAAAACAACACCAACCCAGCTTCAAACCAATGGGTCCAATAAAGGACACTCCATGTTTTTGATGAAGTCTTAAATAGACATTCTAGAACCAAGGACACCAAGTCAGAAATGGATCCTCATGAAGATTAGCTCCAGGTATCATGCTGCATCCACCACTAATAAAAGATCACAGTCATAGACATAGGCCACAGTGATATAAATTACTTCTTTTAGCTTTTTCCATTCTGTAACAGAACATCAAACATTTCACTATGTGAGCAAATCAACAGACATATTGTAATAAATGCAAAGAAACAGGGACACCTCCGCGGAACGCTGGCAGATAAAAGAGGCCATATGTCTGCTCAGTAAATGTACTAAACAGTTAAAGATGGGTAACTTTACACCCCAAATGGAGAATAGTTGGTATTGAATGATTATTTAGACCAAGAACACAGAGCAAGGATTATTTAGACCAAGAACACAAAATATTAAGAGTCGCTTTACTTTCCTGGGTAGTTCAAAGTAGGTTTTACACCAAGGAAAGAAAAACATGACGGGTACAATTGGTCTGGAATTTCTTGGTCCCACCAGTGGGGCATAATTATCCAATAGACTATACTGGTAGTGGTCTCCAAAGTCCACTCAAAATTAGGTTGTTTTTCATCTGGACATTTGGAGACTAATAATTTCATCACAGCCTTTGGTGCCTTTGCAATGTCCTTTGGTACTCTAGTGGTCCAGCCCAACCCTGATTATTGACCACACATGAACCCTTTGTTGGTAATGAGAATTAATTCACCCTCTAATTTTCTTTCTTTAATTTTGGTTCCTCTATCTGCTTTGTGGGTGGAAATAATCATTGTGAGAACCCACATTGATCCTCAACATTCTGTTGCTCCAATGGAAACCATAGTTCCATTCTGAAAGTGGAAACATTTCAAACTGGGAACATGAATCACAAAGCATACTATAAAAAGTACACTACATTCTGGATCTGTCTCGTTAAAAATATGCTTAAAAATTTGTAGACCAATCACGAGGACACATTAGGCAATTTACTAATATAGAAAATGATCTAGGGTTCCCTGACCGGTGTTGGCACAGCATCAGTGTGTGAAGCAGGTTCGCTGACTGCTCATTTTAACAGCTAGGCTAGCCTCCTTGTCCATAAAGGGCAAAATATAAACCAGAGTGGATATATCTTCAGAACGGAGAACCTTAGAAAATTGACCTATTGGCCTAACTTGCTGTTTTTAAGCATAATTATATATATAATTTTTTTTTAAACCATGTAACTAAAATTCAATATGTCCCTGAAAAAAAACTTTAAAAAGTTTTCTTACTTTGGACGCCGAAGCTGCAGAAGGGTTGCTTGCGTTGCTTGTCACGGCATCACTGCCAACCGTTGTAGAAGTGGTGGATGTAGGTGTGGGAAGACGGGATGGTACAATCGGTAGAGGCAGCAGTCCCGGCCTGTTGTTACCATTGCCATTGACTATACTGTTGGCATTACTTGTGTTCATATGATTGCTACTTGGACTCCACTCCCACCGTTCCCATCCTCCGCAGAAATCCCTCTCGAACCTTGTGTGCCGCGACATCCTGGAACGTGAACCGCACGGGGGGCAGCTATCCTCCCCTTTTTCCAATTCTTCTGTTACCAAGAGAGCTGAAACAATAAAAAAAAAAGAAATTAAACATTACAAAAAAAAAGGATAAAATTCCTAGAATCTCATAAATGAGAAACATTATTTATAGGAGACTTCTATATGATAATTGATGTGAAATCTCAGCAAGCCCACTGAGTATAATGAGCAAAAAAAAAATTATTTCTCCTAGCGTATAACAGCATAATTATTAGCAATGAAAGTTCATTCTTTGAAAAGCAAAAAAAAAATAATAAAAAAAATAAAAAAAGTTGAGAACAGAACTTGGAACGGCTCCTGCTGTTTTCATTTAGAAAATAATAAATCCTAAACCAATTTCTATTCGCTGCCTTTCATCATGGAATTGTAAACCACTAGATTAACTGCTTAGCTGTGTCGGGAGACAAAAGACCCGGTGATTGGGACCTGGTTACATTTAGTCAATACAATTACTGAACGGATTGTATTTTTTGTCTTATATGGAGGGGGGCATTATAACCCCTCAATTAAGGTATCAATGTGAAGAGGCCATTAGCAGCTTGTATACGAAAGTATATACATCAGTCGCTCAGAAAAAGAAAGAAGGGTTCTACATTGTGGCAATGAAAAGTGATGACTTTTTCCAATTTTTCCAATTTTTAAAATTTTTGCAAATTTTCCAATTTCCAATCTCAGCTTTAACGAGAGCTTCTTTGGTTTGCTTCCAGTAAACAATATTTAATAAAATGATTTTTTGCGCTTTATGTTTCTGACTTTCAACAAATTCCTGAATGTTAACAGGACTGCCAGAACGTTCACATGAGAAAATACAATTTCAATTCAGCTATACTGTCATGGGAACTCAATGGAAAAAAACATGATTGTGTTTACCGAGAAACAAATCTATAGATGACATCAGAATAGTTTCAGCTACACAAAAAAACAAAAATATGTTCCTGGGATTGGACGGATAGAAGGATTTTCCTTTCCTCCCAGGGACTGAGCTCTCAAAGACGGAAAAGAAGCAAAAGTGTAAGTAAGCGAAAACACGATAATAAAACAATAAAATAAAACAAACAGGCAAAGAGCTATTTCCATATAAATCAGCCATTCTGTTACCACCACTGACGGACCAAGTAAATAATATTATCTTGTGTCAATCACGTCACATAAGTATAAGCATACAGTCAGTTTTTTAAGCTGATATGTTGGAAGCGAGAAAAATGGGCAACTGTAAGGATCTGAGCGACCTTGACCTTGGTTATGTGAATAGGTCACTGGCGGCAGGCCACGCGAGCGAGAGTCGGAGGGGCACAGTGCCAGTGCCCACAACACGGGCCCCCCATCCGCCTGTCATCCCGAGCAATGATGATGGAGGAGGGAGCGCCAGCTGACGCTCCCTTCCCCATCATTCTTCTTCGGCGACTGACGTCTCAGAGCAGCGGGGGCGATGATGTCATTGCTGCGCGCCCGGTGTGCTGAGATGTGCGGCGCTTCCTACCACATGTCTAGGAGACCAGAGCATCGGGTGGAACGAGAAGAGGTGAGTATTGTATTTTTTCTCTTCAAATCAGTGTCTGGTGGCCACAATAGAGTATGGAGGACCATGGGGAGAGCATTATATTATATGAAGGACCATGGGGAGAGCATTATATTATATGGAGGCCCATGGGGAGAGCATTATATTATATGGAGAACCATGGGGAGAGCATTATATTATATGAAGGACCATGGGTAGAGCATTATATTCTATGGAAACATGGGGAGAGCATTATATTCTATGGAGGACCATGGGGAGAGCATTATATTCTATGGAGGACCATGGGGAGAGCATTATATTATATGAAGGACCATGGGGAGAGCATTATATTATATGAAGGACCATGGGTAGAGCATTATATTATATGAAGGACCATGGGGAGAGCATTATACTGTATGGAGGACTATGGGGAATGCATTATATTCTATGGAGGCCCATGGGAAGAGCATTATACTGTATGGAGGACTATGGGGAGTGCATTACACTATATGGAGGACCATGGGGAGTGTGGAATACTATATGGTCGACCATGGGGAGTGTATTATATTTTATGGAGGACCATGGGAAGAGCATTATACTGTATGGAGGACTATGGGGAGTACATTATACTATATGGAGGACCATGGGGAGTGCAGAATACTATATGGTGGACCATGGGGAGTGCATTATACTATATGGAGGACTATGGAGAGTGCATTATTCTATATGGGGGACCATGGGAAGTGCGGAATACTATATGGAGGATTATGGGGGGCTCTATATATCGTATTTAGGAGGGCACCACCTAGTGAACAAAAAATGGATCAACTGCTACATATAAATTCAAGTATCAGAAAAAAGGAAAACAAGATATATGTAGACCATAGTGATCACCTCAGACAATTTTTTATTATTTATTTATCAACACCAAATAACAACATAAACAAGCCATAAAGAATATTAAAAAAAAAAAACATTTAAAAAGCTCAGATGATGTCCATATATACATAAACAACCATCCTGGTCTAGGTATAGGCCAGGTGATCCTATCCCGTGGTTCCAGGTTAAAAAAAAGTATTAATCCACGGCTAATCCATTTGGTATATTCCCATCAAGTGCACTAGATACACAAAATAAAGTGCATTGTGCCACCATATCCTCATGTATATTAAACTCAAAACATGGACATACTGTAAACAGAATTGTCATAACCTCAGACTTGAAATGCATAGGACATAAAAAGCAAGGTGTGCATTAAGCCAATCTTCATCAAGTCTGTTTAGAACTGAGCTTATCTAACAATGGTTGCTATGTGAGCACTCCATGTAGAGATGCAATAGGCAGACGTAAAGCGCTTGTAGAGCCAGCATCTAGTGGAGAGCTCTGTACAATTCATTCAGACGTATCCCTCAAATAGATATACAATACCAGTATGACCAAGATGTTCAGAGAGGGATATCAAAAATAGGGATCCTATCGGAAATAACACGTTCCCCCACGCGTATCACCGTGCGGCTTCATCAGGGGCAACTGCAGCAATTGCAACAACTCCATGGATGGCCAAGACTCATTGCTGAGTGTAGGAAGAGAAGTTTTGCCGGTCTGGTTCAATCACACAGAAGAGCGAGTGTAGAAGGAATTGCTGAAAACTTCACTGCTGGCAATGATAGAAAAGGTATGGAGACAAGAGAGAGCATCGCAGCTTGTTACGGATGGCTCTGCACAGACACAGACCGTACCTAATGCTCATGCTGTGTGACCACTAAAGTATTGGACCATAGTGAAATGGAAGGAGGTGACCCGGTGTAATAAATCATGATGTGATCACCAGGCGCATGTGCGTCACTTCCCAGGTGAAGAGATGGCACAAGGAAGCTCTATGAGAAGAAGACAAACCGGTGAAGAGAGGGTGATAGGGAAGGAAATGTTCTACTCGCAAACTTTGGGTCCCGGCATCATGTAGATTTCACATCTAAAGAACCCAGTATTGTAACGTGAAGCTCAAGGGCCACAATACAAAATCTTCCACAGGGTCCTCAACTACCCTGCATTGGCTTATTAGGGTTAGACCTTCTAGGTCAGCTGGAGTGCAAAACCTGTTCATAAATGGTCTGAGAAACAAAGAGACCAAGGTAATGACTTGTCTCCAAAATATCCAGATCTCAATCACCTTTGGGATGTGCCGGAAAACAAGTCTGATAAATGGAAGCCTCACAGAACAATGCACAGGGCTAAGAAGGGTTGTCCAAGTTTAAGGTTCAAGTCTGAAGTCACTTTATGTGGCTGCAGACTTGTGAATCCTAACAGCGTGAGCACTGCACGCTGTCAGGATACTACAGTGATGCTGCCTGGAGCAAGAGGGTGCGTGACTGCAGACATGCGATTTGCATACATGCGGTCACATGCCGACTAGAAGTGCGTAGCCTCGCTCAATACAAGTGAATTAAGCGAGGTCAGACATGTCTAGCGGATATGTGGCCGGAAGTGGGCAAATTGCATAATTACAGTCACATGACTGCCCGCTCCCGATGCTCGGAGAATCCTGATAGTGTGCACTGTGCGCGATGTGAGGATTCACAGGTCTGCAGTCACATAGAATGAATTCAGACTTGAACCCCAAGCCTGGACAACCCTTTTAAAAAATTTGCTGTTAATGTTTTTGTGCTATGAAAGGTCCAACTTGGGCCTTGTATACGGTGTTTTTTTATGGTATATATTTTGTGAGAGGAAATACAGACAGGAGGGAAGAGGAGGGGATGCAGCTGCAGTTTCTTTCTCCTTTATTGTGTGACAGCATGCTGCGAGAGGGGAGGAAGAGCAGAAGGGGAGACATCACGACACGAAGAATAAGCCCTTTCTACAAGTGTGGATTGAACGGGTATCCATCCACACTAAATCTACGAGGACAAGGAGGGGCTGTAATTTTCTGGGAAAATGCAACGGTAAAAAAAACAATAAAAAAATGTATTTCTTCCTTCTTTTAAATGCCTCATTTTTGAAGAATAAAAAAAATTATTCATGGCTTTTCAGGAGACAAAATACCGTAGTAATTTTTTCTTGTACAGAAACAGAACAGATGTCTCCTTCTCATACTGTACACATAGAGGACGGTATTGCTGGGATTTTTGACACTCTTTAAATACCATAATGTGAGTTTAAGCCCCCAGGTACGATTCATCACAACTAATTTCCTCTCTTTATGGCACAAATCGGCGAAACCTAAATTGTAGTCCAATCAGCATCAGAGAATTACATCTGAAGGAAGGCAGCGAATGACAAATTGTATCCGGCACTGCCGTCCCGACCGTAGTTATGAGGCTCATAAAAGCGCGATTTTACGTAAAGTGCCAGCAGACCTATTACTATTTATGGCAAAATACTGCAAATTCATAAAGGAAGGATTTTCATGGGTTCCCGATCTTGTGAGCAGGTTGTGGAATGAAATTGTAACGCCGTTCAATAGACTGTTATTTTTTTGATTGCAATGTTTTCTAACGTAAATGAACGGTACGGGGAAACAAAATGTTATCTGTAAATCGGAATACACAGGAATGAATAACGGGCGGCCACAGGTAATCCGTGCTGTCCTCCATCCGTATCGCAGGTGCTGTGGAAGGCAGAAGTCTGTACACCAACATATGTGTGAGACGGTAAAAACAAAAGCCAACCGGGATATGTCGTCATTATCTGTCATTACACCGGGATAGAGGGATGGAGAGATGTAAGAGAGAGGTGAGAGAGATGTGAGAGAGGTGAGAGAGACGGGAGAGAGAGAGGTGAGAGAGACGGGAGAGAGAGAGGTGAGAGAGAGATAAGAGAGAGGTGAGAGAGAGATAAGAGAGAGGTGAGAGAGACGAGAGAGAGGTGAGAGAGAGATAAGAGAGATGTGAGAGAGACGTGAGAGAGGTGATAGAGAGATAAGAGAGAGGTGAGAGAGACGGGAGAGAGAGATGTGAGAGAGAGATGGAAAGAGACGGGAGAGAGAGAGGTGAGAGATACATGAGAGATGTGAGAGAGAGGTGAGAGAGAGAGGTGAGAGAGACATGAGAGATGTGAGAGAGAGAGGTGAGAGAGAGATGGAGAGACGTGAGAGTAAGACGTGAGAGACGTGAGAGAGAGGTGAGAAAGAAAGGTGAGAGACGTGAGAGAGATGGAGAGAGACGTGAGAGAGATGGGAGAGAGAGAGAGGTGAGAGAGATGGAGAAAGACATGAGAGAGAGATGGAGAGAGAAGTGAGAGAGATGTGAGAGAGAGAGGTGAGAGACGTGAGAGAGAGGTGAGAGAAAGGTGAGAGATGGAGAGACGTGAGAGAGAGATGGAGAGAGACGTGAGAGATGTGAGAGAGAGAGGTGAGAGACGTGAGAGAGAGGTGAGAGAGAGGTGAGAGATGGAGAGAGATGTGAGAGATGAGAGAGAGGTGAGAGACGTGACAGAGCGATGGAGAGATGTGAGAGAGAGGTGAGAGACGTGAGAGATGTGAGAGAGATGAGAGGTGAGAGACGTGAGAGAGAGATGGAGAGACATGAGAGAGAGATGGAGAGAGATGTGAGAGATGAGAGAGAGGTGAGAGACGTGAGAGAGATGGAGAGACGTGAGAGAGATGCGAGAGAGACGTGAGAGAGAGGTGAGAAACGTGAGAGAGGTGAGAGACATGAGAGAGATGGAGAGAGATGTGAGAGATGTGAGAGAGAGATGGAGAGACGATAGATAGTAAGACATGAGAGATGAGAGAGACATGAGATGTGAGAGAGACGTGAGATGGAAAGACGTGAGAGAGAGGTGAGAGAGAGAGAGAGGTGAGATAGATGGAGAAAGACGTGAGAGAGAGATGGAGAGAGATGTGAGAGAGAGGTGAGAGAGAGGTGAGAGATGGAGAGAGATGTGAGAGAGATGAGAGGTGAGAGACGTGAGACAGCGATGGAGAGAGATGTGAGAGAGGTGAGAGACGTGAGACAGCGATGGAGAGAGATGTGAGAGAGATGAGAGAGAGGTGAGAGAGAGGTGATACCGCGTCCCTCCCACGGCATACAGCGGAGACCAGACTTAGAACTCTCACCCAGATACTCACCTTTAACCCCTATATCAGGGCTTACTTTGGAGATCTACCTGATCCCACCAGTATCTACTGCTTACCTTTGAATTGGGTATTTCTACCCTCTCCCGGTACTTAATGTGGCTGATGAAGGTCCGAAATTTAGGACCGAAACGTTTCACTACCGTGGACTACAATAAATATTTACCCTTTTCGTTAAGTTGAGTGCCGAGTTCTCTCTTTATTATTTTCACGGTGTAGGAACCTACTCTGGCACCTTTCAGGCTGTGCACACGATTTATCTTTCTACAGTGAGAGAGGTCAGAGACGTGAGAGAGATGGAGAGACGTGAGAGAGAGATGGAGAGAGATGTGAGAGAGAGAGTTGAGAGACGTGAGAGAGAGATGGAGAGATGGAGAGAGACGTGAGAGATGAGAGAGAGGTAAGAGACTTGAGAGAGAGACGGAGAGACGTGAGAGAGAGATGGAGAGAGACGTGAAAGAGAGACGTGAGAGAGACATGAGAGAGACATGGAGAGAGACATGAGAGAGAGACGTGAGAGAGATGGAGAGAGAGAGGTGAAAGACATGAGAGAGAGGTGAGAAAGATGGAGAGACCTGAGAGAGACGGGAGAGACATGAGAGAGAGGTGAGAGACAGGTGAGAGACATGAGAGAGATGGAGAGATGTGAGAGAGAGATGTGAGAGAGAGATGGAGAGACGAGAGACATGAGAGATGAGAGAGACATGAGATGTGAGAGATAGACGTGAGATGGAGAGACGTGAGAGACGTAAGAGAGAGAGATGGAGAAGCGTGAGAGAGAGACATGAGGGACATGAGAGAGAGATGGAGAGATGTGAGATAGTGAGACGTGAGAGAGAGACATAAGAGATGTGAGAGAGGTGAGAGACGTGGGAGAGAGAGGTGAGAGATGCGAAAGAGATGGAGAGACATGAGATGGAGAGAGGTGAGAGAAAGAGGTGAGAGAGATGGAGAGATGTGAGAGAGAGAGGTGAGAGATGCGAAAGAGATGGAGAGACATGAGATGGAGAGAGGTGAGAGAAAGAGGTGAGAGAGGTGAGAGAGATGGAGAGACGTGAGAGAGAGATGGAGAGACATGAGATAGTGAGACGTGAGAGACGTGAGATGGAGAGAGGTGAGAGAGAGCGAGAGAGACGTGAGAGAGATAGACGTGAGATAGAGACATGAGAGAGTGACGTGAGAGAGACGTGAGAGATGGAGAGACGTGAGAGAGACGTGACAGAGAGTGAGAGACTTGAGATAGAGAATCATGAGATAGAGAGACCTGAGAGAGCGAGAGATGTGAGATAGAGACGTGACAGAGAGATAGAGAGCAATAGATAGATGTGAGATAGAGACGTGGAAAAGACATGAGAAAGAGACGTGAGAGAGACGTGAGACAGCGACATGAGAGAGACGTGAAATAGATAGAGAGACATGAGATAGACAGTGCGACATGAAACAAAGAGTGATATAGAGAGATAGAGATAGACAGAGAGACGTGAGAGAGATACAGAAAGATAGTCACCCACTGACTTTCTATAGAGACGCTTTCTAGGCATGTTCCAATCTGGCCACTATGCAGAGGCAGAAAAGGGTGAGCTGTGACATCATCTACTGTGAATGGTGGATCCTGTGTTATCTACTGTATATAGAGGTGTTATCAGTCATTGTACAGGAGGAGGAGGTGAGCTGTGACATCACCTATTGTGAATGGTGGATCCTGTGTTATCTACTGTATATAGAGGTGTTATCAGTCATTGTACAGGAGGAGGAGGTGAGCTGTGATATCACCTATTGTGAATGGTGGATCCTGTGTCATCTACTGTATACTGTTCTTATATAACATAGCAAAAATCTGGTGAAATCAACCCAAAAATGGTAGCAAAAAAAACAACAGCTCACTCCCCCAAAAACAAGTCCTCATATAATACTACCAAGAAAATATTAAAAAAAAAATCATGGCTTTCAAAATATATAAAATTAAGCCAATTTTTTTTTTCATAGAGTAAAGCAAAAAAAAAAGAACCATATTACTCTGATACCACCATAACTGTATTGACCCATTGAACAAAGTCACAGGTTAATTTTACCATAAAGTGAATGTTCTAAAAAAACAACAACAGTGGCATTATTGCTGTTTTTTTTTCCACATCACCCCACTTGGAATTTTTTTCTCCGTTTTTCAGTACTTTTTATTGTAAAATGAATGTTGGCAATGAAAAATACAAATTGTATTTCCAACAGAAATTAAAAAAAAAAAAGTTTTGGCTCTTCGAAAACAAGGAGGAAAAAAAAAAAAAAGAAAAAAGAAATGGCAGCATCTCGAAGGGGTTAAAAATCAGTATTATGTGGTTTTGAGGGCTCTCTTCTTCCTCTTCTAAATTTCAGAAGATGTGAAACGTAATCCAGCAGTATCATGTTTACAACGTTGTGTATTTCCAGACGACACCAGAATGTTATAGGAACAGGTATATGGGGAAAAAGGAAATAAAGCTGAACTATTACTCAAGATATAATGGGAGGAGGTGCACGTGACAGAAGGAAGCAGGCGCTGCGGTCTGCGCTACGTTTTGCCATATGTTATGCTGTTTTTCATCTTTTTATCTGATAATATATAGCTGGAGTATAAATATTGTGTGTAAATATGCCACAGCTCCGCTACACGGTGGCACCGTTCCTAGTTATCGGCATATCCACATCCCACCGCACATCAGACGCTGCACAGGTTTCCTGCACAGTGAATTAGGGAGAATTATTACAAGTTCAAGTCGTTGGATGGCGCAAAAATGGGAAATCACCACCACGAACAAGAAACTGCGAGTATCTGTGTTATATACTATGGGCTATCACCCGCTTGGCTACAATGGCTGGAACTTCCGAAGAATTAGAAAAAACTTACAACACCCCCTTATAACTTCCCGTGGTGTTGCCACTTCGGAAAAGCCCTGTTCTATCCTCCTTCGCGCCAAACAAGTTTTTTGGGATAAAGTATTATTTTTCTTCTTTTTTATATTAGCAATGTTTTTTTGCCCCATAATCACAATCTGTATTTAACAAAAAAAAAAAGATAGAAATAAAATTTTCACACTGGCCACTGTTTTTTTTTTTACACTCTAACTTCCTGTTGTTTCAGGAAACAACACATGTACATAACCCTTGGCAGATCTTGTTTTATCAGCTGTGTGCAGAGGTGTTACCTGTAATTGTAATCCTTCCTGTGATGATAAAGAGCATGCTGGAAACTCTTAAGTTAAGAATCTAAAAAACATCCCCAGTAGCCAGATTACTGATTTACCTTTTTTTTTTTTTAATTAAGATAACATGAAAAAAAAAACAATGCCACTTTTTTCTAAAGATACGTTTACGAAATACAGGTTCATGTTGGTCATCCTTGAGTCATGCTGCCCATATGATTGACACTTACAAAAAAAATCTGTGTCTTTAAATGGAATATATCAGTAGGTTTTTACTATGCAATCTGACAAAAGCACAATGCAGAGGCTGAGACCCTGAATCCAGAGATGTGTCACTTGCTGTCCTTTTACTACAAACACTGTTTTCTCTGCTGCAAATCTAGCAAAGCATAAATGCTGAGCAGTGTATAAACCTGCCCACACCACTGATTCGTAGCTTCCAGTGTATACTGTGCATAGGTGAAAGCTGCCAATCAATGGTGAGGGCGTGGTTGCACTGAGCGGTTGACTAGGAGGCAGGAGACATCAAGTCCTGTAGCGATAATCTCCTGCTGATAAAATACTGATTGTATTGAAACAGCCCAATAAGTGATACATCACTGGTTTCAGGGTCTCTACCCCTACATCATTCTGCTCTCAGATCACATGACACAAATATGCTGACCCTTTAAGAACACTGGCTGCTTTAATTTTTAAGTAGTAAGTGGCAGATGAGTAATTCTAGCAACAAGTGGAGAGGAGGCATTCTAGTCTTTCCATTGAGACCCCAATGAATTTCTTGCATTCACCTGTTGCCTCAATCTTCTGATAAATAAGGCTGTAGGACACCTCCCTGAATTTCCACTCTTGAATTACCCTCAGTGGATGTGTGTGTTTTGGTTCATTGTTGTCTGTTGTATCTGGTGGTCAAACAGTTCCAAATATTCGTACCAAGTTGAGTTGGAGGAACTCTTTTGTCTTGTGTAGCCTCCTTATATTATCTTTCATGGTTCAAACTCAATGACTTTCTTGTTGTTGGCTATTGTATTGAGGTTGAAGGTTGTCCATTATTTGGCACTAGTAGTTTTGGAGAAGCTTCGTCTTTGGTTTGGCCTCTGGATGTATTTTAGTAGTTGAGCTTGGTGAGGGACTCACAAGTTGTAAAAGGTGGTTGGGGTTCGGACTTGCAGTGGCCACATCCTTATATCTACAGTGGATACTAAATGTATCACATATGGATAGGATATACCATAAAAGTCCATTAGATGCCTGCACATATCTCAAGAAAGGGTTCACTAGCTAACACTTCATGCAAACATGGCTCTCCAGATTAATTCCTAAGGGGGCTCTGAAAATTGTCTTCTGGGCAAGTGCAGAATTTCTTATTGCTCCCATAGAAATGAATCTAGAGACGTATACATGCGCAGCTACCTCTCCATGCTGTGAGAAGAAGAACCAAAGACACGTTCTCAAGATTGATGTGGGCATCTACGGAACATTTATGGTATATCCTACTGATCTATGCCATAAATATCCTAGATGGGACAACTCCTTTAAGATGAGGAAGACACAGCAAGGCTTCTAACTTCTACCATTAAATATTACCAGTATAAACATTTAAGTGAAAAGCAAGAATATATAGAGTGATTACACGCGTGAAGGAACACAGTAAATTGATTTTTACGGTAAGTTCCAAAGACTGAATGTTACTTAAAAAATAGAAATGTGGGGGTATTTTATTTCTAGAGAGAAGAGATAAGCAAAATATTTAACCCCTTTTGATCCCATTCATCATCTTCTCTAAGGACTCAGTTACATGCACAGTGACACGTATTATGAGACCAAAAAACAACCTGATGATGGTTTTTAAAAAGGATCTGTAGAGGTGCTGGAGGACAGGGAACTGGTAGAAGAGGTCCTGGAAGCTGCAGGCAGACAAGAGACATCTTGAAAGCTACAGCCAAAAATGTAGAAAAGATCCTGGAAGTGCAGGAGCTGGTAGCAGAGGTCTTAGAAGCCGCAGGCGGATAGGAGACATCCTAGAAGCCACAGGTGGAAACGTAGCAGAGGTCCTGGAAGATCATTAACACGTAGCAGAGGTCCTGGAAGCCGCAGATAGGAGACGTACTGGAAGCTGCAGGCAGACACGTAGCAGAGATCCTGGAAGACTGGGAACAGCTAGCAGAGGTCCTGGAAGACCAGGAACACGTAGCAGAGGTCCTGAAAGACCAGAAACAAGTAGCAGAGGTCCTAAACGACCAGAAACATGTAGCAGAGGTCCCAAAAAACCGGAAACACGTAGGAGAGGTCCTGGAAGACCGGAATAGGTAGCAGAGGTCCTGGAAGACCTGGAACAGGTAGAAGAGGTCCTGGAAGATGCAGGCGGAAGGAATACCAGGAACACATAGCAAAGATCCTGTATTACTGGGAACAGATAGCAGAGGTCTTGGAAGATTGGAAACATGTAGCAGAGGTCCTGGAAATCTGGGAACAGATAGCAGAGGTCTTGGAAGACCGGAAACATGTAGCAGAGGTCCTGGAAAATTGAGAACAGGTAGCAGAGGTCCTGGAAAATTGGGAACATGTACCAGAGGTCCTGGAAGACCAGAGCAGGTAGCAGAGGACTGGGAAGACTAGGAAGGGGTAGCAGCCAGAACTCATGAGCAGTTAGAATGTTTTAAGACTGACTTGGTAGGCCCTGACTTATGTAGGTCCAGGCAGATGATGCGCCATCTGCAAATCCTGACATAGAGCACAACAGAGCAAAGCCTGGATCTGGGACAGGTGCATAATAGTTTGCCTCTCTAGCATCAGAGGAGCGCAGGGGCATTGAACCTGGCTTGATCCAGACTTCTAAGGAGCAACATTTACAAGCTTTATATCAAAGAACTTGTAAGCACTGCACTCCTTACCCATCTCTGACAGGTTACCGGCCACTGTTGTGTTATACACAATGAGCTGTAAACAAGAGAATTAAGAGTCCTTTCGTTCTTGATAATGGAGTAGATTTTTTTTTAAATGTAAATTACAAAGTAGCATGTCTTTTTTTTCAAGCCTGCTGCCATTTTACCTATTTATAATTATAAGAAAACTTCTATAATGTTTTTTGAGATTTTGCTGTGAGTTACTGCTGGAGAGGGGAGAGGGAGCTGCTTTATTCATAGTATTACGAATATACTCATTTACAATAGTCTTAATAGTATTTTAGATTTACAGTTCAGAGCCATAAAGGGGAATAAATCTGTAATGTAAAAATAAAATAGACTGCTAAAGTACCGAACAAATTGTTGCCATTAAGATTCCAACCCAAATCCCCAAAACTGTAAGACGGTGATGCTGACAAAGATCCCATAATGTTTCAACCAATGAAAATCTCCATTATCAGCCCTTTATCAGTTATCTAGTGATGGGGCAGCAAAGGCAAGAAAAATAACAACGATAAATGAGGATGGAAAAGGGTTTGTTTGTCAGGATAGTTTATACATTAACCTATTTTCCAGTCAGGCTGCTTATTTATTTACTTCCTTTGCTTTAGCTTTATGTGGCGAAACTCACGACTGCCAAGAGCTACGGTAGGAATCCATAAATTGTAGAAGTGTCAGCCATGTTTCAAGGCCCCAGACATAAGTCTTTGTATTTCTTTTATTTTGTCAAGGAAACTCATGGAAAGTGAATGATGTGCGCGCAGAGCTGTTCCTCATAACAGGGAATATATTTTTTGATATGGAAAACGTATCCTTCATCTATATGATTGTTTTATTTTTAACTCCATAAAGTAACACAATTTATATATAATTAAGACCTAATAATCTTAACATTGCAGAAAAACATCACACTTCCTGTGGACGGGGTAACAAAGGTATTACTGTTTTATCATCAGGAGATTATCTCTAGGAGATTAGTTGTCTCATGCCATGTAGTCCTCCTGCTCTGGGTAACTCCGCCCCCACCACTGATTGGCAGTTTTCATACAATGTACACAGAAAGCTGCCAATCAGCGGTGTGGGCGGGGTTATACAGAGCTCAGCATTCAGAGAACTGCTAGGTCTGCAGCAAAAAAAAAAAAGTGATTTTATCAAAACTACAGCAAGCAGTCCGGTAAGTCACACATAGTTAGAATCATTGTCTATGTCCTTACATCATTAGGTAAGAGGGGGAGGGTTAGAGATGTTCAAGCTGCCTTTAATGTATTCCAGGTGCCCATCTGAGTATTCGGCTTTTAATTTTTTTTTAAATCCACCATACAGTTCCACAGATATGGGCCTTATCATTTAGTGCTATTTTTTATGGTCTTTATCAAAGGGGAGTGGCTCACAGGGTAATAATACCGAGCAGTGCAAAGCCACGCCCCCGAGGAATCCTGTGAGCCACTACCTCTCAGTAAAGACAATAAAAAATGAATACTAAATAAAAAGCTCATTTCTCTAGAACTGTATGGCGGATTTTACAAAAATAAAAAAAGCAGAATATTTAGGGGAGGAATGGGAATAAAAGGAGAGTAAAACTTGTCCACTTTTCATCTGATGACCAGTCCTCTTTAATTAATCCTGTCTCTTCTGATCCAATAATGCGATCTCAGATAGGGAACCAAGAGAAACCTGTTTCTGAGCTTTCAAAAAAAAAAAATTAATAAAGAATATTTGTGCTTTTTTTTCTACATTTTTTTCACCTTCCAAGAACTATTAGAAAGATAAGTTGATATAAAAGTCACGCTGTTATTAGCTTTAGTGGTCCTTTAAATAACAGTGCAGGTCACGCAGTCAAAGATAACCAATTTCGAAGCTATTTCAAGGTATTGATCACGCATTTGACAGGATTTTATTGCAATCTCTTTATGAGTTTGTGTTTCCATTTTATTTTATTGATTGTTTGGTTTCTCTTGTATTCTTCATTGTTCTGTAACGTGCATAAAATCATTAAACAAAACAAGAAGAAGAACGTATTAGTTGTCCCTCAGTTTATTCAGAAACATATAAATAATCCCTTCCCACACAGAAGGCGAACATGAGTGCAGTAAATGTATAAATCCCTGCACTTTCACGAGCAGAAATGGTGGCAAATGACAGCGTTCAACTAAAAGCCAAGCCCTTGCACAAATAGCTGTTTACAGGGGTTGACTTTTGTCGAAAACCCCTGTACAGGAGGTCCAAGAGCGGACAGCCGCTCTGTAAGATCTGAGCCTCCATGTAATACCCAATTTCTCCTGTAGGAGGAGTTGTAGAAAAATAAGATGTTTTCCAGGATTAGGGGCAGTGAAATCAGTGGTGATCAACTGGTTGACGCGGCAGTTGGAAACTGAACCGCTTGGATGCTCTTATTAATAATGATTTCTGCACTTATCAGTTTCAAACTTTACACCCCAGTAGTCACGTCCGCATTAATATGAAAAATAAAATGTCAATTTTCAAAAAATTTCATTTATTTTACTTTTTTAAGTTATTAAAAGCAATTAGAAAAACAATAACAGATAACTATAATTTCCATTTAAAAATTTAATAAGATAATAAATATGAAATATATTTTTATAACAACATCAATATTAGAATAATACATGCAATATAGATGTGGAAAAAAATGAAATATATATATATCTCTATAGAGAAATATATTTTTTGTCTAT